>CAAKHG010032176.1:0-13796 GCA_901007715.1 Dactylopterus volitans
TTACTCTACATTCAGGCGAGTGCAAACAGCACCAAAGATGAACACCGGACTCGCTCAGTAGGTCGGGCGGTTGGTTCCCCAGACACGCGACACACAGCCAGAGGTTCTGTGATTTTACGTTTAGCTGTGCTGAAGCTTCGCGTCACATCGAGACTGACGGGTGCTGATAAACGCGCATGTGCGTTCTGGGCTGAATCGATGCTGAAACCCGAGCGCTCAAAACAGAGCCGGCAGGAGTCCCGCGCCGCCTCCGCTACTCATTTGGTTTCGTCTCCTCTGGATGTTTTGTGCTGATGGAAAATATTGATTTGGAAATAAAGTCGTTCCTGAAAAAACGAAAAAAAAAAAAAAAAAAAAAAAAACGCCGCCCGCTTTCGATCTCCGCAGCTTGTAAACTACGATAAAATAAATTTAACAGAAACAGCTTTGCAGTGAGGCGGCGGCCCCCTGCTGCCCCGCGCTGGTGCTGCTTACCCTCTTACTCCTCTTCTCACAAGCTTTGTAATATGAATTTTTAAGGCATTTTTGGCAGATGACACGCAACTTTAAAGCACCCTGATCACGGTTAATGCCGGCGTACCTCTACGGAGAGCGCCGTCTTCACGTCGCCGCCGCCGTCGCCGCCCTCCTCTGGTTTGGTCATGTCCACGATCTGGCTGCATGTGCTCTTGCAGGCCTGTTGGGGGTTAAAAGGTCGTTAACGCTGAGCATAACCGTCATCACATTTCGCGGCCTCTGATCACTTCTAATTTCCAGGCCCGGGTACCTTGCTGAGCTTGCCGGCTGTTGCAGAAACCTCCAGACCCTCCAAGGCCTCCGACAGCTCCCTCTCAAACTCGCAGCCGTCTTCATCTGGGATCAGACGCGCGCAGCAAATCAGTGCCGGGAGCCGCAAATCAGTGCCGGGCGCCGCACGCGCTACACGCCGCCGCCACCGCCGCCGCCACCGCGCGCAACGGCCGGCCTTACCTCGCTTCTCGTCCACTTCCTCGTCGTCAAACTCCACCAGCGAGAAGGAGTCCGCGATGAGCTGCAGCTCCTCCCGGAGCTGCTGCAGCTCGTCCCCAGACAGAGTCGTCAGCACCGACTTCACCTGCGGGAGGGAGCAAGAGATCAGCCCTCATTCTCACGCATCTTAGCGGCATCTCGGTGCACCTGTCATTTCCGGAGGCACAACTTCCTCAGACCTTAGACTCGCTCTCCTGAGACAGAATCTCGAGGGCCTCGAGGTGAGACAGGCCCTGGAATTCATCAAACAGCATCCCGTAGTGGGCAACCGGCTTCTTTTCGGCGTCCGACGACTCCTTCTCCGCCGTCTGCAGCTCCTCTCGCTCCTTCGCCTCCCTGAGCACCTGAGAGACGAGGACCGGGTTGGGCTGAGGTTCGGATCACTTTGGTTTAGATAAAACACGGGGTGTCATCCCGTGAAATCCTTTCGCAGCGTAGCCGACTTTAAATGGTATTTCAGCGGGAAACGCAGCCACATCAAGACATGGATGACACGCGTGCAACGGAGCCGAGCCAGAGACAATATTTTTATACTGCATGCTTCTTTATCACTGGTGCTGGATCAACTTCTGAGGAGCGTCGAATCTCGTCCTTAAAGCCGGGGAGACATATCTGCCGGACCAGCTGTCTTCTGACGTGCAGCTTGAATTCGCAGCGCGTGATGAGCAGCCTGGCTCAATCTGGTCTAGCTTCTATTTCCTGCTGCTGTGATGCGACATTCTGGCTTTTCATCTAGTTATTCTTACTTACATG
The DNA here is from genome assembly GCA_901007715.1 of Dactylopterus volitans. Lineage (NCBI taxonomy): Eukaryota > Metazoa > Chordata > Actinopteri > Syngnathiformes > Dactylopteridae > Dactylopterus > Dactylopterus volitans. The sequence goes on from CAAKHG010032176.1 coordinate 1,762, forward strand.
TTATGAGGCCTCTCTGTGAGCGCCATGTTTCCTCAGCACTTCCTCTCCTACTGTGACCTAAGTTCCTAAAAGGCGCCGACTCATCTATTCTCGAGGTGAGCTTTATCGTTTGCGGACTGGCCCGCCCACCTGAGACAGCGTGGAGTTCCTGATCATCAGTCCTTTGGTCTTTTTAAAGCCCGGATCACCCTCTGCAATCACGTCCATGGTCTTCTTCCCGATGAACTCCAGAGCGTCCAGACCGCCAGTTATCACCGTCTTACCCTGCGAGTGGGATAAGCGCATCAAGACTTGAGCGTCGTGATATCAGGTAATGAGCTAATAACGAGACGCTGCTGGCAATTTATCGAAGCACGCGACTGAACGCATGATGTGGGGGGATCTTGGTCATCAGCCCACCGTGCTTTGGACGACACTGGTGAGTGACGTCAACATTCCCATCGCGCTCCCCACTGCCGATGGCCCGTCTCCCGCTGCTCTGTCGGTCTCGCTGCTGGCCTCACCTGCCGGCGGGAGACACACGGCCACACGTGATGCAAAGTGCGTGTATAAGTGCTGGCCCGCGGCCATCCGCCTGCTCGCTGACGCCTCACCCTGCTCCTTCTGCTCCTCCTCCACCTGCGCCGACAGCTCGGTGGGACTGGGGATCCCCAGCGATGTCTCGGCCTTCTCGATCACCTGGGTGAGCCCCTGGCCTGGAGGCACACAGGATGACCTTCAACATGTGGTTAAACACAGAGGCGAGCCGCCATGTTTGAGCGGCTGACGCAAAATGTGAAAAAATTGAGACAAATTGGGAAAATGAGACCTGCCGCTTTCCATCCATACTCGTTCTATACTCACCCACAGTGGCTACTGTGGCCGTTGCCGTGGACAAGATGGATTTGCCCCAGCTGCCCCAGTAACCCCACCCACCCTGAGCTACGGTGGATTCGCTAGATGCCTGAGACAGAGGAGGATGATGGGAAGGCGGAGGAAGATGGGAGAGAGAGAAAAAAAGTGAGGATCAGAGGTTGTCCAGGAGCCGCGACGATGTTCGATTAAATAGCTGACATCACTTTCTGCAATCAGCAGGGTCACTGGGGAGCCTTGTTAGCATCGCTAGCCTTGTTAGCTTTTGGCTATGAGCACCAGAGCGCCCAAAACTCATGTGGGACCAGCTCCCAAGCAGTGCTGCAGTTCACCGTACTCAAAGAGCCACGCAGGCAGGTTCAGAGGATACGTTTACGGTGTCTACAATCTATAGTGCGATGAGCAAACATTACTCACAGACAGGAAGACACATCACGCGCCCAAGTAAGGTAATCAATAAGCGCAGGGGTTGATCAGGGAGGGCAAAGTCTGATGATTTTATGGGCCACCTGTGCGACGTGTTTGCGGTATCCTGATCCAAGTAATTTCTCATTTGAGGAAACGCACCTAAAGCGCAATCTTTCTCACAAAACATGCGTCAATTTCCAAAATAGTTGGGACACTGTGGAAAAATTAAAGGCTGAAACAGAATGAGATACTTAACAAAACCTTGCAACCTTGTGTTTCATCAAAAAGAAAACATTTTAGAAATATCTACGTTTTTTTTATTATTATTATTCGCCAATTTGATTGCCAGCAACAGATTCTAAAAAAAAGTTTGGATGCAACAAATGACAGCAAAGGTTGTGAAATGCTGAACAAAAACATCTGGGGGAACATCTCATAAATAACGATGTCAACTGGCAACAGATGAGTAATGTGACTGGGTATAAAAAGAATCTTCCCGGACAGGTGGAGTCTGTGAAACGACTGCACTGGCAAATAGTGTAACAATTTAAGAATAATCTTTCCTCATGTAAAATTGCAAAGAACCTGGAGAATTCACCGTCATCAGTTCAGTGCTTCCGTTAACATTTTATTTTTACACAAGGTCCCAGCTCTTTGAGGTTGTACATCAATAACCATTTCATGGCAAAGCTAACGAGAAACACATATAACCAGGCCTTCCCGGAGAACTTGGATAAAGTTCTCACTCTACCACTCTTTGTCCGCTTGTTTATACTCTCCCATCAATACCTTCGCCGGCTGCTCCTCCACTTTCGACCTCTCGTCAGCTTCCGCCACGGGCTTGGCATCGGGCCTCCTCCTGGCTTTCCTCGTGGGCGCCACATCGGTCGAGATGTCAGGTGAAGCCGGCGAGGAGCTGTCGGTCGTCCCCGCAGGAGAGTCATCCTGAGTCTCGGGTGACGCCTCTGACCCCGCGGCCGCTGGAGCTTCGCTGTCTGACATGTCGGGTGTTTTAGTGCATGCCTGCAAAGTGGATAAAAAAACAACAACAAAAGGATTCATCTGCCAGCCGGAGCACCGGAATCTTACAAGGTTTACACATCTGTATTTAGTGTGGTTTTCTTTTTTGTCCAGTTAATTTTATTTGTATATCCCACAATCATAAATCACACTGCTCCAGTGGGATTTACAATATGCATAGGGAGTGACACCAGCTGTTCACAAGACCTAAATTCAAATGAGGAAAAAGGTGGCCTTAAAACGTTTTAACAAGAAAATGCACGGGAAAAACAGCTCCGGAAGAGCCACAGAGGAGGATTCGTCTCCCAGACAGGCAGACAACAAAATCGGTTATTTACAGACAACAATGACAGATAAACACGACAGACAATGACCGTTTACACCGATCAAGCATTACATTACGACCACTGCGTGTTTACTGTCGAGTATGATGCAGCAGCCCTGCCAAAGTCTGCAGTGTTTCGGTCATCACACGCATGTGCATTAGGGTGACCAAAATATTAGGGACACCCCTCAGTATAACCCGATACAATTCAATAGCATTAAAAAAAAAAAAGCAGTAAAATGTCAACACCTCTCTCAAACAGATTCAATAAAATTTAACCATACAACTCCTCCTGAAGGGAGAATTTCATGCATACAGTGTTAAATTGTAATCTGTGGTAAGCATGCAGTGGTCATAATGTTATGGCTGATCGGTGTGGCTCACGGCGAAGTCACGGCTCTGAGCTGGAGGAACACTGGAGGCAATTTGTGACTGATCAGAAACCGCTGCGCCGGAGCACGTCAGCTGACAGCGGTGTAAACAAAGCGCATCCAGGTGTGGAGCACGTGAGGAAAACACCGTTTGAGGGGAGCGTCACAAGTCCAGTCTGCGGGTTCTGGATCCAAGAACTGAAACAAAAGTGGGTCCAACTAATAAAAAAAGAAGAAAAACAAGGGAAACACACGCACACGCTCTCTGCGCATGCCGGTGTTACACTAGCAGCGGGCTAACATTACTTTGCATAGCCGCGCTAGCTGCTTTGTCCCACTAATGTCCAAGGTAGTGACAGGACAGTGACATCATAGCTGCGGTGAGCTAACGACTAGCCGGCTCATTCGTGGTACTGTGGTACGCGTACCCTAAGCTATTTATATAAATATATATTCTGTTTTTAATAGTAGCTAAATCACTTAGAGTAAACAATATTCTGTCAGATTCCGACGTAGTTTCGCTGCAACTCACCTCCCCCTCTGCTCAGCTGTCAGGCGTCGGGGATGCTAGCAGCTGCTAACCCTGCGCGTTAAGTTTTACTTGACACTTTCCGCGCCAAGCACGGGTTTGTCCGCTTAAACTGGGCTTTCGCCGCCGCTCTCACGCTTTCCCCCGCCGCCTCGTCTCTCCAGTAAACACTCTAGCGTGCCATGTTTGCGCTGCCCTTTCTCTTTTCTGCGTCCCGCAGGATGAGCCACGTCACACGTTGTTTTCGCTGGCGAGACGCGCCACCGCGCTGCTAAGCAGAAAGGTTCCGGCGCTAATTGTCAAAGTAAAAGCGTTGGAGAATTCCGATTTCGGCTAAATTAAGATAGCCTGAATCATAACAAACACGCATTTCGAGCTTCATGTATATTATTATGTACTAATGTGTATGTTGAGCTGCCATAAAACGGTGAAAGGTGAAGTAAAGGTGTAAGTATTTATCGATGCAAGGACGTTGTGCTTTTATTTTGGCGGTGCCAAACTTCTTGTGAGAACTCGTCATTTAGCTTGACTCAGCTGATCCGTCAAATCTTCCGAAACACTTCAAACAAACTCAAGACAGTTCGACTGATGAGCGACCGGGTTATTTTGCAAGATTCGAAGCGAGTATTTCTTCATTTTGTCGTCCATATGTTCGTTTAATCTGATTTCTTAATCCGATTTTTTTTATTTGCAAAAAGCGGTAATTTCATACCACAGAAAAAGCAGTCTAAGAAATCGTTTGACAATTAAAAAAACAAGTAAATCTCTGCATCTCAAACCATAAAATATATGCATTATACTAAAAAAGTAGTAAAGATAATTAAAGATGATGCAGAACACGTCACACTTTCCCACCACCGAAGCCACGCCCATTCCCTCGCTTACCTGGGCGGAAGCGGAAAAGACCCAAACCAGGTTTGTTTGCGCCCGGAAACGAGCGCAAACAAAAGGCCGCCGAAATATTATTAAATCACTGTAGAAAGTGAAAGAAAAGATTAGATTAGATGCTGGAATTGAGAATCGAGTTTTTTGAGTAATTTTTGTTTTAGAGAATGAGTCGCACGCTTCGTCGGCGGAGGACCTGATTGTCGCCGCCGCAGCAGGTCAGACTCGCTCAGGTGCTCCGGGTATGTCGATGTTTTGTACGGGATTATTTTATATACATTAAGTTATACACATGCACATAAATTAACCTAGAAAATGTGCTTAATTTGCCTGATGTGTTTGGCACTTATTAGAAGTATGAATTATGTATCACATTACACCAACTACTTACATCAATTTTTCCTCGTAAAAAAGAAAATCACTATATAATTGACTTAAATGGGACACGTTTATTATGTGTTTAGATGTTTTAGGAAAATAAGTGTTAAAAAAATTAAGGCTTTGAATTTTCAGCTGGGAAATGCGACTTAAGTCTCACAGTGCAAAGCTCTCACATCTGCACCTGACATTAGCAATTAGCTGAGATTCTGGAGCCTGTCCTTTTGCTTGTGTCATATGTTTGTTTAAAAAAAAGACTATAAGCACAATCATGGACAGATGAAATTACTCCGTAACCTATTTTTTTCCTGCCCGGCAGCTGACGTCTCTTCCCGTTCTGCAGGTTTGTCTTGTCTCCATGTGAGCTGAGGCTGTAGTTCACCATGGCTGCACCTGGGAAACTCCTCCTGCTTCCCGCAGTCCTGCTGCTCAGTGGCTGGACAGCAGACGGAGCTCAGAACGTGTCGGAAGCGGCTGCGGCGGCAGCATCCCTGCGGCAGGCCGGCGTCCCCTCCAGCAGGGTCGTCGTGGTCAAGGAGGGATCTGACGCATTGATCGAGTGCAACGTGACCGGAGGCCATGATGACGTCAAGTGGTACAACTCGAAAGGGCCTCTGCTGCCCGAGGACGCAGGTAGGAGGAGCCTGTCGAAGTTTCAATGCAAAACCACGCGCTTAAGAATAAACCAATCAAAGGTGGGCAACCACAGTACTTCATGATCGGGTCGATAAGGACGACAGAGCAGGACAGAAAGACTCTGCTGTCACCGTGTTGCACAAAAGTTCAATGAAACGAAGAGCGCCGCTTCTGACTGGTGCATTTGAAATTTGAAAAAAAGGTTTAAGCCTCGTCAATCGCCGGACATTCCTGAACGTCCATAATGAGGTCGTCTTAATCCTTCTGGTTAAATGCAGCGAGCCCTAGTGTGAGAGTCAACGGCGAAACCCGCAAGCAAAGCGACGCCTTTTTGTTTGAAAAAACTAATTTGGCGACGTTAAACCGCTCGTGTCTCGTCGGGCGATGCCGTCCGTCTTCATTTGTGTATTTGTCAAATCCGCATGTGGCGAGCGCTAAGTGGGCTTGCCGCCCGCGTGAACGTTCTTGATGCTGCACAGTAAAACGCTGCGATGATGGGTATTTTTTTCTAATCTGCTCTTAATGTAACTCGCGTCTCTAAAAGAAAAATAATAATAATTATAATAATCCTGCTTTTGACTCGGCTGTCCATCTGGAGGGAGAGTCTTCAAATTTGGCACAGATGTCAGCTCAGGGTGGTGAGGAGGTCAAATGTCAGGATTACACAACCCCACGGAAGACATCTTTGGCCATAAGGCCCAACGCCGAATGCTGATTACGACAAACTTCCACACAAACGACGTGAGGTCATGACGTTTTCCACCCAAAGAGGTTAAAGGTCAAATGTTTTTTTTTATCCCATTCTTCTGAATATGCAGTGCGTGGCACAAATGTCAGTAAGGTTGAAACTGACAAGGGTTTGGTTCAAAGGTCAACGTGACGTCACATCGCACATTTCATATTTTCATAATTATCTTAAGCATGACACAAGCTTGTCTGCAGCGGTGCTTTTGTATCCAGAAGGGTCAAAGGTCAACTCCCCCTGCGACGTTCTCATCAACACGGTATTTCTGGAATGTCGGGAGGGAAATTCGTTAGATTTCGCCCAACTGGATGAACTGATACGACTTTGGAGGTCAAAGGTCAGAGGTCTTGGTGACATCACAAGGTGCATATTTGGTCATCAGTTATTCGCTGATGATGACGACGTTTTAGACTCCAGTAGGATGACGTGATGACATTTTTTGATACATTTGATCCAACTCACTCTTCAAGTCTTCGCTGCGTACAGACGTGGACGCTAGCTGGAGCCTGATTGGTTCGTGGAGCAAAACAAACCCTGGGGTGTTAATTCCACTTGATGTTTCTTGACTCCAGGCAGCAAATGGCAGATTCGGGACTCGGGCGCCCTCAACATCACCGTCGTCTCCTTCGAGGACCGCGGCCGCTACACGTGCGTGGCCTCCGACGGCGCCGGCGTGACCCGGAACTACACGGTCACCCTGCGCGTGGCCTACACGCAGAGCGGTCTGGGCCTGTACTACGTCATCGTGTGCTTGGCGGCCTTCTGCGTCACCATGATCCTCAACGTGGCCCGGCTCTGCATGGTGAGCAGCCACCTCAAGAAAACCGAGAGGGCCGTCAACGAGTTCTTCCGCACCGAGGGGGCGGAGAAGCTGCAGAAGGCCTTCGAGGTCGCCAAGCGCATTCCCATCGTCACGTCGGTCAAGACGCTGGAGCTCGCCAAGGTCACGCAGTTCAAGACCATGGAGTTCGCCCGTCACGTGGAGGAGCTGGCGCGCAGCGTGCCGCTGCCGCCGCTCATCCTGAACTGCCGCACGTTTGCGGAGGAGGCGGCGGCGGCGGAGGTGGCGGTGAGCCCCGGCTTCGACGCCGCGGAGCAGGCGGGAGTGAGGGCGAGCAGGCAGGCGCTGGGCGGGGCAGCGGCGGGGGAGGAGGCGGCGAGGGACGAGTGTCAGGTGCTGCTCACCAGCGAAGGTCAAGCGAGCGACGGCGGCGGCGTCGATGTCACGGTGTCGGTCCACATGGCCTCCGAGGTGGCCGGCGCGGGAGAACCGGGGGGCCGAGATGAACCCGGTCCGCGAGAGGACCCTCTTTAGTTTTGAACGGCGGCCAAAGAATTTGCTCGTGTGAAACGTGTAAAGACAAGAAGCCATCTGTCATTGCCGAATTGTTTCGAGTTCGAGAAGAAACCAGAAACCCTCTGCAAGCAAAAGTCCGCAATCAGGCGTCCTATTTGACAGGATACCTGGAGATACAAATAGATGGTTTTTATGGTCGTCTATACATGTTGCATTCTGGTTCGCACATCCATCTGCTGGGCCGCGTCCCTCCTCCCACCTGCCTGAAAGCCTTGAATTTGGATCCACCAATTCAGCTAAATTGAGTTAAAATCCTCCGCCAGTCAAAAACTGTATTCATCTTCTTCTTCCTACATTCAAATGTTTGAGCTTTGCTGTGTAGAATCCTGTTCTCGTATGTTCAGACGCCAGAAGCCTGATTTCACCTTCACCCATCAAAGTGTCACTCGGATTCTGCGCTTGAAAATCAGCTTTTTAAGAGGCGGGGCTACGAGCAGATTTGTGACATCACAAACAGTCTGGATCCGATCCTGGTCCGATATTCACTTCACTTCACGTGAGATGAGGGAACCTGAAGCCTCCTTTGCACCTGATCAGCTTGACAGTGCAGCAGGAGACGTAACCTGCAAAAGCAAATGTGAAATCAAAGATATTTGCCTGTTGATTTAATTTAGAATTTTTGATCAGGATAATGGGACATTTGGATTTTGGGAATCTGGGCCCGGGAATCCGAGCCATTTGATGGCGTATTTGAACTGTAATGATTATTATTATTTGTATTTTACCTTGTTTTCAAGGCTTTTGAGGATCTAAGCATGCTTAACGGTGTGTGAAAAATGGCACGCTCATCAGTCGGGGAAAAATGTGATATTTGATAGAAATTGGAACAACAACAACATGACTCCATAGCTCATATAGAAAATTCCAGTTACAGAGCCCCTCCAGTTTGTTCTGGCTTCACGTGCGAAAATTGGTTGACACCTGTGTCATGGCCCCTCGACATTTTTTAACATAGGAGCCCTTATGCTACGTTTCACATACAATTATGACATTAGCCACAGATAGCAACACCGCGGCTGCTGCTTGCTCTGCCCAGCTCGGGTTAATTATACCTTCTTTTTTTTTTTCCGGAGTATTTTGTGCACCTTCATAGATGCACAAAATACGGAGGCAAAAATGTCAAAAGATGGTTTCAGCTTTTCAAACAAACATTTTCCAAATTTGAATCTGAATTGGATGGAAGATGTTCAGTTTTAGCAATCAAAATATCTACAATTTTTTTTTTTTGTTATTGTACTGGGTCATACTGAGAGGTGTACCTAAAATTTTGGTCATTCCACTCATGCATCGGGGTGACAAAATATTCGGGACACCTCTCAGTATAACTTAAAACAGTTCAAGAGCATCAGTAATGATCATGAAAATATGTCGACATCTCTGTGAAACAGGGTCAATAAAAATTCAACATAAAGCTCCTCCTGAAGGGAAAATTTATTGCAGGGCTCTTGCATTATGTTCTATGATAAATATGCAGTGGTCATAATGTTATGCTTGATCGGTGTACACTCGTGTGTGTTGTGTTTATCTGTCAGTCATTTTTAGAATTGTTGTCAGTAAGTTACTTGATTTCCGCACGTGGAGCGTCTGTTACGCGTCTGTCCGAAGGGATGTCGCATTATAATCTATGGTAAACACGCCGCGAGTTTTAATGTTATACCTGAGAGGTGTATTGCTACATCTGTTTATTGGGGTCTTTGTTAGTCAGAGCAGCAGCAGCCAGCCCGTTTTTAAAAATGCATAAGCAATAACAAATGTCGTTGGGGAGTTGAGAAAACCCGCAAAGCTACTTTTACCTGAAAGAGGGAGAAATATTAACGTGATTATTTTTGCATTAGAGCGGGAAAGCAGACACTTTTTTTTTTCCCCCCCCTCATAAATATTCATCTATCATCCATCATATTTTGTTGTGAGTGGGACCGGAAAGATCAGGGATTTTTTATGACGGCGGCGAGGTGGCGTTTTCTCTTTTAAATGGCAACATTTTTGCCTCGTCTCCTGTGATTAACGAGGTTGGGAGGGTTAATGGCAGCGGCTCGCGCGTCCACGCCGGGAGTTTAATCAAGATTCCCCAGAACTGGGTCACTTGAGGGTTCTCAGGGTTGGAAATGGATGTTTGTTGGTTGCAATTCTGAAAAGTGAATAAATAAGTAAATATACCGAAAATGTTGGTGTTTCTTTAGGTCGTGAAGGAAATTATGTGAACATTTTTGCTGCAGTGATGGTGCTGTTTCATATTCATTTTTTTTTTTTTTTTGATATTGAGTGTTGATGCTGCAGAGTAGAATTTTTTGTTTTGTTTTTTAGCTAAGCAAGAAAATGCATTTCCTGCAGAGGATGCACATGGTTGCTGGCAGCTGAATGGAATGGTTGAATGCTGAAAATTGCTAATTTTGTGGCAAAAAGTGTCAAGAAAAGAGCTGTGACGATGTCTAACGATCAAGACCTCAAGGCAAATATGTCTGTATGATCAGAATCAGCCTTATTGGCCAAAATTTGTACACAAACAAGGAATTTTAACTTGGTCACATTGCACAAGAATTTAACATTAAATACTGAAAAAAAATAAACACAACCAAAAAAAATATGAACACATCACGTGACAATACACGAAGTCTGTGGACTATTTTAAAAAGAATACTAAATTGTCATACAGTTGTGTGTGTGCCATTATGATGCCATGGCAAAAAAAAAAAAAATATGGAAAAAGCTTAATATTTCATAAGGTTGAGAAAGAGTTGAAAGCTTTCAAATCTGCCCTGAAAAATGTGAACATTTTGATTTTTGAACGCTTCCTGTTGCTTTAAGTGCGCAGGTGTCAAACCCTCCACACCTGCCTGCCCACACTGTTACGAGCCACCGGGTGGTGCTGTTGGGCAAAGCACCCGCTGGCTCTGTGGCTGGACGCCGCGCTGACGCCCTCGCTGGCTCAGATACCCCTGACAGCTGGTTCCGCTCGTCAGCGGAATGAAGACGTGATCCGGCCTTTTTAAGGGGACTTTTTAACCGCTGACGGCTCAGGTTTCACCTCATTTCACCGGGCGGAGCGGCCGATTCACGCCTCGGGGGCTGGGCGCCTTTGCTTGGTTTGAGTCTTCCTCTCGAAGTTGATGGTCAGTGAATTTAGTCTTAACATGTGGATAAAGCTGTTGCCATTGATAGGCAGTGAAACGCATACCAGGGCGTAAGTACTGAGGACACTTATTACAAGTCAGAGAAAAAGCAACAAGGATATTGGCTTAAAATTTGTACTAAAAAGATATGAAAAGACAAAGCAGCATAATCACTGTTTCGACTGATGCTTCTCCATCCTGGTGTGTTTGTTGTATGCGGGATTTTTGATGTATGTGTGGAGTTTGTAACCCACCAGTAGAATTCATGATGTGTTTAAAGAGCACACTGTAAGCTCTCCTGTATGCTGTCTGGCCAGCACCAAAGCAGAGACGTTTCAGGGGCCAATCGGTGGCTTTGCATGCCATCATCCAACCGTGTCCCCGAGGATCCGCGCCGACCTCGTCGGTGACTCGCATGGCCCTCCAGCCCAGGAGGTGGCGCCGAATGCGCTGTGAACTGGAGGAAGAGTTTCAAAAGCGCCACGCTTGCGACTTGTTAATGAGGGTTTTGTGGTGGAAGCGGGGCGTGGTGCTTTTTACGGTTCCTAACTTTACATCCAAAAATGAGCTGTTATTTTTTTGTAAACTCACCATGTATCGAGAATTTAAGTGGAGGTTCTTAGAATTACAGCTATAGAGTGAAGAGCAGGTTTCAGTCAGGTTTTTGGCTTTGTCAGTCAGCAGGATTACGCCAAAACCCGCATGGTGGAGGGGCAGAGCTTGGTCCGGGGAGGGCAGCCTTTAAAACTTTCGGCGCAGCCTGGATGTTTTTACTGGAGCTGGCCCCCTTTCCCAGCCGTCAAAATGCTTCATTTTGGCCAGGCTGCCTCCTATTACTCGGATTTATCTGCAAATTTTATCCACCTTTTGTGTGCCAGCGACAAATGTCACACGCCCACTAATCTCCAGGAATACAGCAACCAAATTGTAATAGCCTGCTACCTGTTAAATATCAGGCTGGAGAGAATCCCAAATAACAATAACCTTGGGCCTCTGTGCTGAATAACGCAAAAAAAAAAAAAAAAAAATCCCTAATCCATCCTTCCTCTCCGTCCTGCGTCCTCTCGGGAGGCGAGCTTATCTAAATAGAATTGATTGGCCCGAGCGATCATTTATCATGCCAATCCAACGCAGACGTTTAAGGAGAACAGGAAGGAAGAATTTAAGGGTGGGATATCCAGTGGGCCCTCAGCGTCGCCGAGGTAACAAGCAAATTGATTGCAGTAAAATAGGAAAAACTGTATGTGTGTGTGAGAGAGTGTGTGTGTGTGTCTACGGCAAGTAAATCCACTGTATATATGAGATTGATTAACCTCAAGGACACATTTATACAGTGTGTGCGTGCGTGTGTGTGTGTGTGTGTGTGTGTGTGTGTGTGTGTGTGTGTGTGTGTGCGTGTGTGTGTGTGTGTGTGATTAT
>CAAKHG010032179.1:0-20844 GCA_901007715.1 Dactylopterus volitans
TGGCTGCGTCGCTTGGCTCCTTTCAGGCAGGCGATCGACCGTTTCATTGGTTTGAGGTTTAAAATGTCTTTAGACGTTTCACCGAAAGCACACGCGCTCCCGCTCCACCGCCGACCTTCGGCACAGGCTCTTTGCGTATCCATCTGCTGCGTCGACTCCGCCCCCTCAGGAGTGATGCAAGTCGCATGAATGCAGCGCAACTCAGACCGACTTCAGGCGAAGTCCGATCCAGGTCTTAGTAGACCGGAGCGGCTTTGGCTTGTGGTGTGACCGGACTGGAACTCGCCGTCACAGATGAGCGTTCGTCCGCCGGCCTTCGCCCAGCAGCTCAGCACAGACGCGTCTCTGAGATGCGGCGGCCTCTCGGCTGCGAGTTGGGGGACACCCAACGCCAGCGTGTTCAGACTGGCTACAGATCGTCCCTTGAAATCGTCATAACTTGAATGAAAGGCATCAAAAGCAACGGTTACACATGCAGTAAGTTTTTGTGGATGACACTTTGTGGCCATGTAAATGTACCTGCAGTTTTCAGTATAACGTCCCACCTTGCGACGCTCCGTTAGCGCCTACAAGCGGTCTGACCTTCAGCCGCGTGGCCGTTAACGCTGCGCAGAGGCTACAGGGAGGAAAGGGTGACCCGTCAGTTCATGCCGTTATGGATACCGGACAGGTGCAGGGACTGGTCCAAGGCACAGACGCACGCACATTTTCAAATTAATTTATTAAGGTGGCAATTTCTATATTACATGTCTTTCATGTACATGTGAAATTAAACAGGGAAAAGAAAATATAGTGTTACCATAAACCTCTTAATAAAACCTTCTTTTATAAAAGAAAAATCTGTTATCGACACCATTTACAACACGTCGTTTTCCATGTAGTGACAGTGGTTTAGTTGCACATGGAGGATTCTTGAGCGGTGAGTTATCGATATTTACATGTTGGCTGAGGCTCCGTCCGTATCGGTGGAAGTTGATGGGACCGACGCTCCGCATCAGGAGCTGCGGCTGAGGCGGCTTCTCCTGCCGATACATTCTTTAAACTGCAGGCTTTGCTCTCGGTTTCTCAGTAGTTGGCGCGGTTTCTTCAGCGCTGCACGGACCCCCCTCGGTCGGGTTAACTTTTCCCCGCGGCGGAGCAAAGCGGCGTCGGACGAGAGTCGCATATACAGTGTTAGTCTGGCTCTAGAGCCTCGGGGCTCTGCTGGCGTCCAGTTACTGGAGCAGATGCCTGAGGATGGACAGAGGCGGCCTGAAGGTTGATGGCCGACGCCCGGAGCACGTCGGCGGAGACTCGCGGCCCAGCGCCCGCGGTCTGGAGGGAAACTATTAAAAAGTGCTTTGCTTCGTCAGACTCGCACCTGAACACAAAACTGGGGCGTCTGCCTGAATGAGGAGGCTGCCAGCTGTCCGGGGGACTACCTGCCGTTTCAATCTCCTAAAAACTGACTGCTGATTGGATGCCGAGTGACGCGAGTCAGGCCGAACCGCACAGTGTTTGCACTTGCAGGACTAACAAAGCTGGATTCCCTTCTACTGATCAGCGCCTCGCCGGGTGTGTGAGTGCTGGATTAGACTGCAAAGACGCACGCGGCTGTTACTTGTGTGTGTTCGCGGGGACCTTAGTCACCGCGTGACCAAAAACTGTTAGTTTCTGATGCTGAAAATGGTGAAGACCGAGCGACATTTGGACTGGAGCACTTTTCATTCCAACGGTTTGCGTTTAAAAAGACGTCCACGGCTCCGCCCGCGGCGAGAGACCTGCTGGACCTGAAGCTTTGGGTTTACGGCCGCGGTCCGCTTCGGTTTAGGCAACACGACTACTTGGTTCGGGAGGGGCTTGAGATTTGGGTTAAAAAAAAAAGAAAAAGAAAAAAAGAACCTTTTCACAACGCCAACCAAGTGTCACGACAAGTCTCTCACAAGCATCCGGGTGCAAGTAGCATTGCTGTTATGGGCATGAGTACCAACAGCATCTGCCTTTGTTTAAATAGTTTTCCCTCTTTGTGGTTTGTTAAAAGGCTCGATGACGGCAAAGAAACTGATTTGGTTTGACACCCATTTTGGTATTATTTTTCTTTTAAGAGTTCTAAGACTTGTCGAGTACTCAACACTATCCTATAAGACTACATTGCTGAGGGGTCTCCCCGGGATCCTTCTCTCAACAAGAACACCCCGTAATTAAAATGGTAAAAATCCCAGGAGCTGACGCCAAGAGTGAGATGAATAACACCATTTTTCCAGAATACTCGGTCCCATCACACGTCACGGCACACAGACCCTATAGAACTAGGGATTTTTTTTCAGCGCAGTTTCCCACCATTATAAATATCGAAGGTTACAGCACTTTCCACAATCATTAAGCAATTCACAGGTCAAATACACAGAAGTGGTTCTCACTCTTGTATCGGGCTCGTCTCCCAAACGTCTCTGAAGCACCAGGATTGTCAGTTGTTTTAAGCAGATTAGTTTTTCGGCGCTCCTTTTCCACAAGTTAACAGTTTTCATCTCTAGAGCTTCGCCAACGAGGGGATATGCAGACGACGGTGCGAGGTCGGCGATATGGCGGCAAACGACAATCGTCCTGATGCAACAATCTCCCCGATTTAACCCTCTGAATCTTGCAAAGGAATTCCTGAACGCTGACATTTATGGGATTTTTTTGTTTTTTAAACGGCGTGGTGACAGACGCCTGCGTGAGACGGGAGCGTTTAGTTGCCATCGCGCCGCGGCTTTGTGGGAGGAAACAACTGCGGCGTGGTTGATGAGATGTCGTAGAGGGTGAGATTTTCCGATCCTATGCATAATGTGATACACATTGTGAGATACAGAATCAGCTTCTGTGTTTGGGTTTAGAAGGAGGACCACATTTTCAGGTACCAATAGGGGGCCAGGGGGGAGGGGCAGCGTGGACACCTGCTCCTTCCCGGTAATACGCAGTGTTGAACCTGTAAGACCCTTCAGGTCAGTGCATGTGTGAGCACAGGCCCCGGTTCTCAGCTCCTCCTGGGTTCCTTCACTCCTGCCCGAAGCCTTCCGTCTCCTCGATGGCGAACATCAGCTTCTCCTTCAGCTGCTCGTAGCTCTTGTAGGGCGGCAAGTCCAGTCTGTTGAAGCTGTGAAGGCGACATGACAAATGTTTCCAGTCTTAAGCTTCCTATAAGGCCTCAGAGGTCGGGGTTTTCGTACAGCGGGTCGCGAGTGCGGTATGTCTCCATCGCTAACGGCCAACCAAGAAGAAGTAACTAAGCAGGAGATGACCTCCTGTAAGTAACTGCCATCAGCAGGCGTTAAACGATGTCAGACTTCCAGGACTTGAACTCACCATGTGTGACTTCTCGGGAGCCAGTTTTCCTTCCCCACCTTCTCGATACAGAACTTCTGGGGGCCGTTGCTTCCTACAAAGTGATGCAGATGTGAGTTGGAATGGTCACAATTACAAAAAAAAACCCAAACAAATAATCAGAAGACGTCTGGCTTAAAAGCCACGCGAGGCGGGCGCTATCCAGATACTAGCCAAGATGCTTCTTTTTATATACAAAGCAACACCAAGCTTAAAAAAACTAAAGCGGTTTTGCCTTTGAAACTTTAAAACCTTTTTTTCCACATGAGCTCCATTGCACCCTCAAAGTGAAATTTCACCACGGGAATAATGAGCTTGCCATTAACACGAGGCTGCCTAAAACCCTCTAAAACCACGATCAGGAAAACAGAGAAAAGGGGCTCAAGTGTTGCTTGGCTCTAAATGTAAAAGTCTTGCAGAACCAGGCGAGTCCTGGGCTGACTGCACCGCCATCGGCCATGGTTGGAGAGCCACCTACCAGATGTGGAGTTTGTTATCTTTTATGTGACACACAACTTAGCAATGCATCACTAGTGGATGGTAGTTCCTGCGCGTCCTGATTTAGTTTGATGAAAATCAAGTGTCCTGCTTGAGACCAGGTATGCTCGTGCCAACGGTGGAGCAGCACAAAGCGCCACCGTGCTTGCATGCTTAAAGCCTTGAACCTGAGCTACAGCCTGATGGATCAATTCCTGCCTCATTCCACACTGATGAAGATTCCCGAGGCAGCTCATTATAAAGGTGAGACATGAAAGAACTGGAGGGCAGCAAAGCCAAGAGTTTCAGGGGGTTTGAAGTTCTCCCAGGCGGGGGATGTTAAATGGTTGCTGTATGTTGCTGTGATCATTACCCATGAGGTCGGCGAAGCCTCCTACAGGCAGGCGACAGGTACCGGTGACAAACTGCAGCAGCCGCATCCTCTTCTCGTTGTCCATCTCCTTTATGAACTGCAGGACCAGGCAAGGGGGCGTCAAATGTGTAAAAATGTTCACTGAATCAGAGTAAATGAAGCGCCATCGTCCAAGATACACGAGGGGGGAAACGGTCATTACTCTTGTTTGACACGTTAGGGCCAATTTAAAAGATGTCAAAAAATACCGCCATTCGAATATGGATTTAAACAATTCAGACTGGGGGAGGGGTGGTGGAGGGGGAGCACTGGGGGGATTGAATTGTGGGATGTGAGCAGACATCATGTTTTGCAAACTCAACACGCTAAATGAGCAGACGCAGGGCACCGACGCACATCCCCCACAGTTAGCAGATAGGAGAACCACGGTTCCCCCCGTGTTCTTGTCTCCCACAGATGGCGGCATGCGCGGCTGCTGCTGCTGCTGGCGCACACTGACCTGCCAGAACCACATGATCTGCTTGCTGCTGCGGGCGTAGTGCCTGTAGATGGTGTTTTTTTGCCAGTCTGCAAGGTCAATCTCCTGCATACCACACAGCATCACCTAGAGGGACACAGGTTGTTCATTCCTATGATGCACATTGAGTTATTGGCACAGTGTGCACCGTCACCTCTCCTTTTTCCATTCATCATTCATACCTCCAGCTCTTTGGCATCAAAATACTGCAGGTACTGCTGGGGCAGAACCTCGTTGAAGCCTTCAAAAAAAGCTTGTGTTTGCTCCTCGACTCCTCTGGACAGCCTCCACTCCGCTACCAGCCTGCAGGCGGAGACACGGAGAACACAAGGATAATTACACTCCCCAAATACACCAAAGTAAGTCTGAAACTAACATGAAACTACAACATGGGATCATTTTAACTGAACTAAAAAGGCTGAGTTAAAAGACCACATCTCATAAAAGCCACCTGATGTACTCCTCTTTGTTCTCCTCAGTGACTTGGATGTCTCCTCCTCCTGGTTTCAGGTCATGCGTGGTTATCTCCCCCAGGATTTCTTTGTCAACAGAGAAGAACATCTCCAGACCACACTCCTCGATGTTGTTGTCCCTATAGAGCAGCAAGCACAGTTCTGTCATGTAACAGCCGGCCCGTCAGACCTCCCGTCCATCACCGCAGCACCATCAACTACTTAGTGCTAACAACAACTGCTGACTCATGCAGGCTTCCATTCAATCCCGCAGCTGCCCTCAGGGAGGTCCAAGCAGCTGCTGGACACGTCCTTCTCTGTTCTTTCAAGTTTCTCCAGGTTTTTCCAGGGAAGCTAGTTGGTAGTGATGCTTAACGCCTCCTGGTGGTAGACTTACAACTCTGCTGGTGCAACTTTCTCTGAACATTTCATCCAACTGAGACACCTGTTGTGTTCTACAAGGGTGTCATGAAGCCAACTACTTCTTACCACTGAGACCAGGCATGGCAGATTGAGCGATGACATCACAGACAGGTCCCAACATGTCTGGTCTGATAACAGTTTGCTGCAGTTGCTTCACTCATTAAAGTGTTTGACCTACGTTGCGTAACCCGTTTCCCATTAATCTTAAATTTCACCCACATGTCATCACTGATGTCAACAGAGGGTTAGGTTAGGTTAGGTTAGGGTTGAGGTCTATATTCAGTTTGATCTTCTGCAGGAAAAAAACAGCTTCATCACCAAACTTCCAGTAAAAATACACTTTCTGTTCATTACAAATGCCAGATTTCTCATCTTTAAGTGGAAATGTCTTTACCACTCAACTTCAAGAGCAGCAGTTTTGGGTGAAGCGGCAGGGAATGATGACACAGATGCACCATGGGATTTTCAAAGTAAAGGCAATCTTAAAAAAAAAAAGGTTTTCACTTTGCAACTATAATATCGCATCGTTAGTCATCGACCCAGTGACGATGGATCATTCACACTCCTGGTCAGGTGTGTGCGATGTTTTTGTTCTCATTCATGTTTGTTTGTCGCGCTGTTGCTCAAAAGCCAACAGATTTAGATTTGGGGTTTGGCATCGACGGGTTAAATTTAAGTAGGAATCGGGATCGTGCTCCAGCATCAGGAATCTGAATGAGTCACCATAAAATCACCACTGGAAATATGTCTGCAGTGATGTTCTAAAATCGCAGAAACCACCAGTCCGTTTGAATTCCGAGCCTGGCTCTGGTATGTGTGTTGTGCTTAAATAAGATGAATAATTTGGTTGGTTGGTTGGTCCCATGCACAAGTGTTCGTCATCCGCCCGCCATGTGCTGGTATAGAGGCCGTTCTATGTGAGGAGCCCTGCGCCCTGTGCAGGACCCTGTTAAAATTGATATAAACGATAAGAGCTTCCAGAGGGTTTCATAGAAGCTCGGATTTCTTCTGGAACTGCAACACCGAAATAACAAGTCCTGTTGTTTATTCATATTTACCATGCTGGAGCTGCCAGTCTAAAACTACACTGTTGCACTTCAACACGGAAACCTTTGTGTCCATCCTTTGCATAAAATATAAGGACCATTTTGGAAACTGTTACTCCTTTGTGGAGTCTCATCAGATGATTGCCGATAAACGATCGATCGGGTGCAATCAGTCATGTTCCGCCCGTTTGATCTAAATGTAGGTCACGGCTGCCTCCCACGTGGCACTTACTTGATCCACATGAGGGAGTTGTAGAACTCGGGGTCGACCGACTCCAGGTCTTTGAGGGCCAGAGGCTTGTTCAGGATGCGTTTGTAAAATGGCAGCGAGAAACCGGTGTCGATGAACTTGCCATGGAAAAGCGCCTGAGGGGCGGAGGGTCAGAGCTTTCACGAGCGGCCGGGTTGAACAGCAGCAAACTGTGTGCAATGATCTTTCTGGACATAATAATTGATATATACACAGCACTGCGTGACTGACTGACCATGGCGATGAAGCGTCCGATGAACTTGAAATACTTGAGGTGGTCGGGATTGATGTAGGAGGCGGGGTTGATCTGGAGGCAGTAGTTATCCTTTCCGGCGTACTCAAACAGGCAGTACATGGGGTTCAGCACCTCGTGGGACAGCAAGAAGAACCACTCCCTGCAAGGCAGCACACAACAGACATCAGACACTCGCTGCACAGAGCCACACCTGAGGAGGACCAGGTTTGGAGCCGCTTCCAACTCACAACTCAGTAATGCCACAAAGAAATCGGGCAACTGCTAGAGCGAATAAAAACCACAAAGAAGGAGCGAGGGCACTGAGAGGCAAAAGTAAAGCCAGTGTGTATCGTTATACTTCAAAAGACACTTGTGGAGGTTAAAGAAAACAGTATTACCAATGAATTCTCCGAGTTAGGGTTGGTAATACTGATATTTTGTGTGAATCTTCACCTGTGGTCGCTTTCACTCGCTCAACCCTCAAACATACAACAAATGAAATCCCGTACACAGCCACTTGTTTTACGTGACAAACGCAACTACTGAATATGACAAATGGTAATCATAATCTATCCTCCAGCACAGCTTCTATATGAGGTTCTGAGTAAAAACCAGGAATCTTGTGCATATATGATTTCATATTGTGTGATGAGCTGTTACTTGGGTCGATGGGAACATTAATTGTGATATCAATGGAGGACCTCCAATACAGGTTAAAACATTTTTGAAAAATTCCTCAGAACATTGGGCCTCATGCATGAAGGTTTGCTTATTTTTCTTCTTACCTACAGCAGCTACATCTGTTGCCTCCATGCATTTGATCCTAAATTCATTTTTAGCAGTGACATATGAATTTATGGCTGGACCAGAGAAGCGCAGAGAATAAGAGAGAAATCACATGCACTATGAATCCAGACGAGATTACATGGTTTACATGGTTTGAGGATGGATGTAAGTGAACATCTGTCATAAGAGCCATCATTAAAAGGGGTCCGTCTGCCTGGTGGGAAGTCTCATAATATTCCGTTGGACAGTAAAATCTTGTAATATGTGTGTGATTCCACGCTATTATTTTCATTCATTAATAAGTGATGAGCATTAAATGAAAATATTTGATGTAATAACGCAAAAATCTTTTTCTCACGTTCTCACCCAGTATGTTGGATTTTCATTGTCATTATTAATATTTCACGGGAAAAAAAAATTCAAGTTGGATTTTGTTCTTGTCCAGGACGTTTGTACATTCTGGCCTTACTGGGGAACAAATGAGCGCAAAATACTGATAAAGACCACAAAAGTTATCAAATTGTTCCGACTCACAATAAAAGATCAAATCTGTGTGTACGAATGTTTCATGTTGTGGGGCCCAGCGAGTGATGGGCAGCCACTGCGACCACGGATATGACACCACCACACGTCTGAGGCCGGGAAGCGACACAACTACTTGTGCTTGTTTTGCGCTCACCTGGCAACTCCGCCGTAGTCGAGGCCCTCCTCTCCGGGGAAGATGATCCATAGTCGGCGCCGCAGATCCTGAGAGTTGAAGCTCATGATCTATAATAGAGACAAGCGCATTGATAGCATGCCGGTGCGTTTAATGAATGTGCAGTACAGTGTGTGCAGTGACAATATAACAATAGTGCATTTGGATTCAGTTTAAAATATCTATGGAAGAAATGTGACACAAACGGGTGTGACATGACATCAACTCAGCTGTATCATGCATCACTGATGAAGGATGATTATGCACATCAAGACTACAATCTCTAAAATTACGTGTCATGCCATGTTTTCTACATTTAAGATGTTACCATTTGCCTCATCTAGGATGTTGGTTCTAATTTCGAACAGAGAGGCACAGCAGCTTCGTCACCACCACAACCCGAGCTGAAGCATCAATTATTCATAAGCAGAGATTTTCTGAGGAGACAAACTAATGGGCTGATGATAGTGGAACATGTCAGTGAGCTCGCTGCGTGAACAGAGGGCTACTTTACCTGCTGGAAAGAGTCTTCAAACAGCGTTTTCCTTGACACAGTGATCTTGATGTGTTGAGGCATCGACAGTTGCTAGAGAAAAAAAAAAAAAAAAAAGGAAAAAGGGGGCAATATCAGGAGCAGCTGGTGATGAACTCAGACACAACAGTGCTTCAGTCGAGGCAGAATTCACATGGTGAGCCGCACTGTCATCATTTACCCCCCAATCATTGACTGACAAGGTAAAATTGGAGTACAACAGCCCTGCAGGGGAGCCTTCCTTCACGAGGATGACGACGTTCGGTTTTTACTGCACTAGTTTGAGAAAGAATTGACTTATTCCAATGGCCACTTTGAAGGCTTTAACTTGTGGTGCTGCTGAAGATTTGGGAGGGTTGCCAATGCAATGCATTCACTTAGCACATTCACATACAAAATGCCCATCTTTTGCTACACTTGAGTATTACTCCCTCAGAGTAGGTTATGTTAACACAACATAAAATGGAGAGTGACAACAGAGCAGGTTGCCAATAAAAATAAGGGTTTAGTTCACTTAACAGGTTAGATTCAGGAATCACAAGATCTGTTGAGCCCGAGCAGCACGAGAGCTCGACAGCGGCCAGCTTCCCCAGGCCTGCCTGCACCCACACCTTCTCAGGTGAGAACAATCAAGACAAGACACCCAAGACCCTTGCGGAGACCTAAGCATTGCCACTGCTAATGAAGCGCAAACATCGCAAACAGGCGGGATAATGAAACAATGGGCATAGATTCAGTGGCATGTGAGAGCAACATGACTTCGCAGTCAAAGCTGCCCAGCAGTTAGTTATCATAGCGAGGTTGCTGGCTGGAAGTAACAGCGCTTTGAACTTGTCTCTAGTTTCATTGTAGTTTATGACATGGCTTGTAATTGTACCTCAAGGGGATGTCATACCCCGACTTAGTGTAGTTCAGCATCCACCACCTTTGCCCACTATAAAGTAAGTCGTCTTGAGTTGTCGCTTGTACAGGTGCAACGTGCGGCTTCTCCTAGCCAACAATGTCACCACCGTTGACACTAATGATGACCTCCAACTGTATTTCATCACTTCGTTGCAGCCTTTACAGATATTTATCTTATCCTATATTATCTCTTCTGACTTCCTCTCGGCGCTGCCATTGTGCTTTCTTGTGGTGCAAGAGTTACAAAATGTGATCTGTGGAGAAATGATACACTAGATGTACATTGTTGGTGAATACATTCTTAATTGCTGTTCAAATTTTAGCAAATTGCTGTTCAAATTTTAGCAAATTAAGAATGACTTAATGATTAATTATTAACATATGTAATTGCGAGGCAGTTGCATTACGCCTTTAACTAGACCTGCCTGTGGTTTTAATGTTGTGGTTGACCAGTGTATGCTGACTTTATCACATAAGAGCCCCTAATCAGGAAAATCAACATAACTGGTGACGACAAGGACGTATATGAACACATAAGCGCAAGTATTCACGGAAAATAAATAAATAATAGGAGAAACCATGTGGGAGAGGTGAATGCCAACATACACTAATATACGTCAAACGCAGAGTCTGCAGGAAGATTGTCCCTCTCGCAAACACTGATATGAGCTCAAGTCGATTCGGTGGTATCACAGATGACACAGAGTTCATATTTTGGCCACTGCACATACATAAATGAGGGGCAGAATACTGGAAACACCTTTTAATGGAATGCACCGCAGTGCGGCACCACCGTCCACTACAACCTTGACAATAATCACAAACTAGAAAGATCACCTTTCTGACATATAATGTAGAATTCATGGCACACTTGTGTTACTTGATTGCATTATATTGTACAGGTGTACCTAATAAAGTAGGCAATGAGTGTATTTCTGTCCATATCAGAATACTCTTTGATTTGTCCTCCCATCTCGTTATTAGTCAATTAGAGGATTTTTGGGGGGTATATTGTGAATTGTGATTTTTTGGTAATTTGACTGTTTTTTTAGAAAACATAAATCCGAGACTGAGATGTGGTGACCGGAGCGGCGGCATCAAAGCAACCAATCACAACATAAAGTTAAAATAACCCATCTTCCAAACTGTGGCGTCAAATCATTGTTGTCACCTCACTGTGTAAATTTTACCGTCTTCTGCGCTCAAGAAATCCTCACATAAGATTAACAAATGGGGACGTGAATCTGCACGCTGCCGGGACTCCTACCTGGCACCAGAATCTGAAGTACTGAACTTTGGCTTTGAAGTCTCGAACGTAGGTGATCTGGGGTCCATTTTCACTGTGGGAGGGAAAGGAAAATGAAACAGACTCGGCGTGTATTTAAGCACATTAAGTAATCTCTCGTGTGGATGTACGTGATCTGAAGCTGCCAGTGGTCGCTGCTCCCATGCACGCACGATCAGATATGGCACCGACGGTATGTAAGTGAGATGTTACAAGATGTTACAAGGGTGTGAGGCATGTCACCACTCCAGTCAGTTCATAGTGTCACATTCATATCCTGTTCACCAAACCAGTTCTACCACCACTGGCGGCAGATGAAAGGAAGGCCTCCTCGCGAGTTATTAGCATGAGTCAACTGAGCTGCGAGCGAGTGACTTCAACCACACCAACCAGGTGATCCACTGGCTGGATCAGACGTCACAGGCTATATAAATAGAAAGGGACTTCGAAGATCGTGACTCATACCAAAGAAAATACGCTTGAACAGAACTATCTAGTGGACTGGAGCTGCTGGTGTTGTGCTTAACGGTAAATAACTGAATGGTCTTTTTGCACCAATCAGCATATCTGACTATATTTTAAAGGATTTCTTCAATATTACCTGCACACACACACACACACACACACAGCCATTCTCTGACTTATCATGCTCATCACGCGCTCAACTTTACTCGAGAGCCACTAAGATGTGTTGATACTTATTTACGCTGAGGTTTTACTTTCTCAATTAAAAATGAAAACTCCATAAAAATAGTCCTCCCAGTGATGAAAAATCCCAGTGCCTGCGTTTTAGACTTTTGCTGATGTACCCTATTCCTTTAAACTGGCTCCATCAAAAATCCATTTGTTTTCTAATCATTTTATCCGACAATGAGACGTATCGTTGTCTAGTCACCATTGACCACGCGTGCACTGCCCACTTTCGATTAACATTCACATCTACTTTTCTAGCCAGTTTTGGAATAGAAATACAAACTACATACAAACTAAGCGCTAACGTTTCTCGGTGCTCCATGACGAGCTGGGTTACTGTCCAGGCATCCAGTGTATGCAGTGCAAGGCCTTGTTCTTAAAGACACACGGCTTCATGTGACGTTTCTGTTGAGCGTCTGTGTGATGCAGCTTGTTTGTTCTTGCTGCTTAATAACTAAAGTCAGGGAACAGGTCACTCGTTGCACCTTTTCGAAACAAATGACACCGTTACGGGATTGCTGAGGGACGTACAGTGATGATTTTCCAGTGCGAGGGTCAATGTAGGTGGTGGTTCTCCTGTTGTGGTCGACAAAGTAGGGAATACCATCGACGGTGAACCTCATCTCCCAGCCCTCTGGGAGCGGCTTCTCATTCAACAACCTGCAAGAGTAGATCGGATCAACATTCAGTGATGATGTGAGAGAGGAATTCTTGGGATTAATGGTTGGGTTTTGTCAACTATGGACAGGCGACTCCAGCAAGAACGTCAGAAGAGCGAAGCTTTAATCCAGATTCAGCAGTTACAGAACCGATGGGCAAAGTTTTTGCGCTACAGAGGTTGAGCGCTAGCAGGACAGAGACTGGGTTCACCATGAGCACTTCAGCATCACAGGCACATCAAGCGCACAGTAATGAATCACAAAGCAACAAAAGCATCTTAGCTAACATCATCATCTTTATGCCATCACACATTTCCGCATCAGTTGCCTGCTAACCACTGTCAGGATGCACAGTGCCGCTGCCTCTGCGACTACTGCTGCCCAAGCAGTGACCAAGTACATTGCAAAAGAAACGGTCTATTTCCACGCGATGGAAGAAGTCATTTAAGGAAATGATCAAAGCTCGAGAGCCAAATTATGAATCGCCTGGACGCAAGTACTTTTTAAAACAGCCGTTCCAGATGTGTACAGCATAGTTAAACACGATGCTACCTGGGGCAGAGCACCGTTCACTGACGACTGATACGCGGTCGTCGGTTGTGTGAAATACACATGATGTGTATATAAATGCGTATATTTACTGTATTCCAACAGATGCAACGTACAAAGTAAGCATTTTAGACTGCATGTAAACCACATAAATAACGCCATAAAGTTGCTAGTTCCATCAGCACATAGGAATACATCGGTCATCCGACATTTTTTTTCATGCTGCACACATTATTTGGATTTTTAAGCTTTTAAACTGTTTTTTAAATGATTTTACATGTTTGATTTTTAGGCTCCGATATGTTTGCTGTCATTTTTTCCTATTGTGTACTGTATTATTATTAAAAAATCAACATAAGTCTGTATATAGATGCTAATATTATCCCCCTGGGCCCGAGCGGCCGCTGGCTGAGCTTTGCAGGAGGTTCCGGGTCCTGCAGGGATGGGAAGCTGTGCAGGGAAAACGGCACAGACACACAGAGTGCCGAAGATACAAACTTTGCCTGTCTGATCTTCAGCTGTTGAATCTGGATCAAAGCTTCGCTCCTCTTACCGGAGTCGCCTTGCTATAGTTGACAATCCAACCACTATAAAGACGGGCAGATGAATCCGTCAAACTCGAAGCGCAGTGGCTCAAATGATGGCACTGCGAAAGCAAACGGAGAAATACGAACCCTTGTGTTCGCGGGTCCTCCCACTGTGTTGACCGTGTGGGGTGATGCACAAAATAAACTCTGCCATTCGAGTCCGTTCTCTTCTCTGTAAAGACAGTCAGTCAGTCCGTCTGTGTGTTTGTGCAACCACTCTACTTGTCTTTTAACAAGCTTCTTCTATTAAGTTCTTTTAGGAAAATGTAATGAGGATTTTTTTTATTATTATTTCTATGGAAATAAAACAGGACTAAACTCTGTTGGTGAGCTAATTTTGTCTTTGCAATTTAGACTAATAACTCATTTACCAGATTAAATGTCTCGAGAGCTTTAGAGATCTTACCCCATCCGTGTGGAAGAGGTCCAAGAGGATCAAACTCCTTATTCTGAGTGGGTGCAATCTGATCTTGTGCCTACGCAGCAGAAGAGGAGACAGATTAAGATTTAAAGCAGAACCACAGTAATTTGATATACAAAAACATTCGGTGACCTGTGTAGCACACGATAAGAGGCAAACTAGCCATTTATTATTAACGTAAACCAACACAGATTAATAAAATTGATGGCGAACTACGACCAGCTGCGACGGTATTGCGGTGTGCTTTCTGAAATCAATGAAGTGTAATAATCAGACAGACAGTCTCACCCCAAATATGAACCTCTGGTTGAACTGCTGCATGGCGCCCTGCAGCTGGCTGCGCTGGTGCTGCCACTGCTCGTAATTACGCACCGTCTCCATGGTGGGGCGCTGCCACGTGGTGGTTCGCGTAATGTGGTCAACAAAGTAGACCCTGCCCATCTGGTCCACGCGGCGCTCCCAGCTAAAAACAGATGAAGCAAAAAAAGTTCAGTACTAGAAGCTAAATGCTAAACATGGACGCGATTATGTGCCATTTCAAACATTTAAACCACAACTTAAATTAAAAAAAAAAAAAAAAAAAAAATCTAAGGTCAAGCAAGATTAACTTAGACCGCAGTGTAGACACATCTACCGCATCCATGTTAGTGTACTTTTCAAGATAAAACATGGAAGAGGAAATGCATGAATAAGTAAATGAGTCACGGCTCGGGGTTGAAGAGAACCATCGCTGTTGCTGCTCTCAGCAAATTACGCAGGATAAAGTCCAGTCAAAAATGAAAACAAAACAAAATCCCTAAGAATGAGCAGACAGGTTCCTTTGTACAGGAAGTTGAAGCCTATCGCTGAACATGCAACAACATTTTCCAACTAAATGCGCTCCACGACCGGTTGACCCTTTTGGCAATCCAGTTATGTTCAATTTCAGTTGTTCTTGCTGCTGTCTGACAAACATCATCTCTCCCTGGAACCTGTGCAAAGCAGCTCCCTTTCATAGCGCCGTGGGAGACACCGCAGCGCCGATGCATGATGCAGACGTCGCAGCCGCCACGCTCTCCTTCTCGTGTTGGACGAGCACAGGACACAAGCAGTGAACTGAACATTCACTCGCGCTCAAAACATCCCCGGTAACCTTTAGAGAGGTCAGTGATCAAGCGCAGGGATGTCTGCCGGCCAACAGCCTGATCATTCACTCGGAATTCTGGAGATGATCATGTAGAAGTTTAGTTAAAACTTGAACATCCTGACTCCCAACTAATCCTGTATAAACTCCTGAAGCACCTGCACCATAACATGTCACTTTCAGGGCCGCTGGGCCGCATCAGTGGAATGGCAACTGCACATTTTTCCGAGTTCACCGCTGGATGTTTCCGTGGTGAGTTTGCGGGCGTGGTCATCGGTCTACTGCGTCATGCCTGATCACAGCATGAATCACAAATGCCAAATCATCTTCCGAGATAAGTTGGCGACTAATTACTGAATATTAAAAGCTGATAAGAACTGTGCCTCAAATCACAAATACTTTACATGAGAAACAAAAGTGCAGGAAAGGACTTCTTACCCAGGGGGCAACGGTTCAGGGCGTTCCCAGGTTGTCCTCTTTTCCACATGATCGACAAAATACAGCCGTCCGTTCTGGTCCACCCTCTGCTCCCATCTAGATAAAACAATGGCAATAAAATTGGAGGACATTAGGAACCATTGCACAGCTCCAGCCTCTGGCATGACTCATCATTTTTTTTCCAGAGAAGCAAGATATATGATACATGTCTGCTTCTCTAGCAATACATGTTACTGGTCCCAGGTCCGGGTTGAATGACGGTTCCATCATTGCCGTCTCACACACTCACAGATCCATGCCACGTGTGTACACACTTGAACAGTGCATAGAAGGCTGCTGGAGTGGATAAACGCTGTCCTTCTGTTGGGGTGAAGTTAAAAGTCATGTTCCCTGTAAGCCAGCTTTTGACTCGCTGACCCGGTTCCTTTATACCGCTCCAATCGCCCTGCAAGTCGTCAATCAATTTCTTCTCTCTAAAACTTTTTGCTGATGGAACAAGTAGCCTGCGCCATTTTCCGGTCTTTGTTCTAAAACTTGACAGCTGGCTTTAACTTTTATAGTATAATTGTTCACCATGCCTCTAGAAATCAAATGACCGCTTCTCGTTTACGTTAATGACACAATGTGATTAATATCCAATAAAAGACCGATAAAAGATCTAACCCAGGAGGCAGCGGCCCACAGTTGACAGCAGGGACTCTGGGGGTGACGGCAGGGGTGATGCTGCCGGCTGGCTGTCTGGCTGCTGGCGGTCCAGAGCTGGACGCCGAGGTGGCGCTCCTGTCCGAGCCTACCAGAGGACTGGAGTCTGGGGCAGGCGCTCGTACAGGCGTGTCTGAACCTGGAGGACCATCGCCACCACTATCGGCTGCCGCAGAGCCGTTGCTGGAAGATGCTGCGGAGAGATCAGGGCGTCACGGCGATACCAGAGACCCTCAGACGGGGATAGCAAAAACCAACGGATGAAATCTAAGCACCGAAGGCTTGGATGACTTGTGGTGCGAGTGTGACACAAACAGCATTGCCATTTATCATGTCAACTGACGAGCTTTGCAGCGCAAGTTTCTTAAGAAAACGTCAAATCTGCGCCTTTACTCCCAGAGTCACTTTCAGATGTAAAAGAAACAAACTACCGTACTCTGACATATGCAGTACAGGGCAGAGCTGAAGAAAGTACAGTAATTCACCGCAGATATAATTCAAGATTAATTTTGATACACGACTACCCAATTGTTTGTCCTTTATCTAAACATACAGCGGTGCCCATTTACTGTGTAATCTGGTCATGAAAAGGTGATTGAGGTAGTAATTTAATCTTAATTCCTAACTCAGTCAGTGTAGGAACATGAGCTTTTGACCTTTGTTTTCATGAGGTTTGATCCTCAATGATCTTTGTCGGCAAACGTTTAGAATGGACCAGAGAGGAGCCTTAAATAAACATCTGACCTGGTGAAGACGTGGGTCTCCGCGGGGTTGGAGGAGGCGGCCGGGATGGCCTGGGTGGTCGCAGGGGCCGCGAGCCCCCTGATGACACAGAGGGAGACCCCGTGTTGCTGACTGACTTCCGGCCGCTGGGAGAAGAGCGGTGATCCACGCTGTCCAAAGCAGGGGAGCTGTCTCTGCTCTGCCTGTGAGGGCAGACGGAGGAAGAGGGTGAATAAAGCCGCAATCAAACACGACCCATGCGACACATGACCGAGGATGGGAGCAGCCGTTATACCTGATGGCGTAATCCCCATTAGGTTGTGATTCCCCATTTGACGTTTCTGAATATAGACCAAAATATGAGGAAAAAAAACACACTTGGTAATTCTTGCTTGAATTGCCACACTTCCAACTCCAATAAAAGCAGTAACAACTGCAACTTTCACGACAACGTGTGGAGCAATCTGTGCTGGGCTGGCAGCCCCATGGCGACCTCCTGACTCACTGTGATGGTTGACCTCAGCCGTGGCAAACATCTCTGGGTCGACAGTCATGCCATCCAAGCAGACAGACAGGTCCCCCACCACATCCTGCTGGTCTCTGTCGGCACACAGCTGCACCGTCTGCACCACCTCGGAGACTGTGTGAGGACCACAAACGCACAGACTCAAAAGTGGGACCATGTGAAATGAATCGCAGAGGCCGATCGGGCTCAGGCTGAGCGCTGCTCTGGTTGAGAGAATCTCAGGCTCATTTGTCACAAACAAAAAATATGTTCTAGCATGCAGCCAATGTACACTGCAACACATGGCTTAACGGAATAACCTGTCACCATTCTTATTTTTCACCTGAAGTTTAAAAAAATTCCATCGATAAACACCTTCTGTATTTAAAGTCCGGATGAATCTGAACTTTCACAATTAATGCTTGTGCATGTAAAGACTGGGGTGTTTTTACGTCAACTGCTGTGGCAATGCAGAGAGAGCGGGGACTTTTGTAACGTTCTAAAGGGGAAACCGAGTTTGACACACGCCTGAGAGGAAGTGAAACTGCTTTCACATGAGGAGAAAAGACTTTTGGTTCTACTCTGACATTCTCTCAGCGGAAATGCAGTTGCCAACAGCTTGTAGTTACACCAGCAGCAGCAGGTAAGGAGCTCACCGCTCTACTCTTCTCCCATTTGCTTCCCCGCTCTTCACCTCTGATGTCTACACTGACAGTTCTGAGCTCGCCTTCAGCACCATGAGGGGCTCTGCTCGGCTCCCGTGCATTCGCATCTCAAGTTACAAAGTGCAATAACAGGCGCTCAGTGTGCAGAGGTGAATGACAGATTCGCCATTCTCCTTACTGCAAGTCAGTGGCCCATGAAAATAATGCAAAAACTGTTATTTTATAGTAAAATAGTTCCATGCTGCAACTGCACCACAAGAAAAAGGTGCCTTGTAGATCAGTGGACAGTTTGGGGACATTCTCCTGTGCTGTGGTCAAAGTCTAACCCCCATTTACATAATTATACACTCACTCTTCATGTCGTTGGACTTGAGCGTGTCACTGACGTCCAGTGTGGCCATGCCGAGCAGCACGTCCGACTTCAGGGTCTGGTGGCTCCACACGCGGAACACCAGTTTGCTGAAGGGAGTCACGATCCTGTTTGAAACAAGGAATTCGACAGATCAACACTTTGGGACAAACAGAAAGAGCAGCGACTTGCATTTTTCCACCGGGGATTTGATGCAAGACACACCATCAGCAATTCACCCACATTTTATTACCTCATCACCCCGCAGTCAATCACCATTCACAGAACCCGATCAAAGGTAGCTTGATATGCCAGCTGCTTTTGCTCTTTTATCACAATTTTATTTGACGCAACAGAGATAAGAGGTTAAGAAACCACAAATGCTGAGCCACAGCTAGCACTTTTTCTAATGCATTAACCCTTCCTAGTTGCTACACTACTATTCGGGTTTTTGTCCCCCCCGATTCCTAAAATTAAGGAGCAAAAATTCAAGCAGTTGGCATTGAGCACTGCATTCGTCACTGTGGCGGCAAACTTCTTTGTGTTATTGTGAAAGCAGCCCGCGCACAATAAAGTCCAGAATCTATTCAGGGGCGACTGGTGTCCCACTGACAGTTGTTCCGCTCGCACCCTGAGGGCCGCCGGGGAGAGATATTTGTAGACATATGAGCTCAGGTCCCGTTACATCCCGTAGTAAACACTTGTTATATAATAATTCTGCCCCCGCTGGTCAGAGACAAACTGGAGGTGAACTCTATATTAAGAAGCTCACTTGTGCGCACCAGAAGATCCTGAACAAGTCAAATCAGGAGGTGTGTGTATGTTTGCAGGAAAGTGCGGGAAGTCAACCTGCTGGCGTGTGTGCGCGTTAAGTGGCGCAACGGAACGTCGTTTATCCATGATAAGTCGGTACATGCCACCTCCCGCAGCTCTGTGGTAAACGTAACTATTATCGTGTGAATTTATAGAATTATAACAGAATACGTGACCCCTTAACTCCGAGGCGTGGTGACGCAAGACATCACGCTCATAACTCAAGACAAATGGCGAGCAGCGGGGCCAAATGGAGCCGCTATGGTATGTGGGCACTGTGCCACGTCCACACATTTGAGGCGACATCCACCCACATGTGTCGCTTGACTGGAGCAACAGCGAGGAAGCAACAACTTTTAACATTTAAAAGTGCCCTTTGCTGCAGGCTGAAACTACCACCAAATGTACTGGCATGTTTATCGCCACATGTGGTGGAAAACCAAAGGTTTAAAAATACGGCTACAACAACTGAGCCACGCCACCGAGATCCTGCTAGAGCTTTATGAATGCGAGAAAAAAATAAAAAAGGAAAACTGATAATGAAGGCATCCTATGCTGCCCTCCACCTCCAAATATGAACATAACTGGTCATTTTTTTTCATGCAGGGTTGAGCCACACAGGATCAGCCGGTCGGAGGAACTTTTCGGGTGCCAGCGGGGAGGTCACATGCACGATGTTCGCCAATGTCACTGGAGAGGTGGCGGCATCCCACAAGGCGATTAGCGGCATCCCGGTGGATGCTGATCCACTCGCATGGCAGAGGAGCAACGAGTGCAAATACCCTCACACCACCATGATGGCAAGACATCACCTCACCGTGCCAGGAGCTTTACCTCCTCGTGAGAGGATGTTCTCCAGCGCAGGGGGCTGCAAGGAGGTCAAACATCCCCTCCAGACAATCAGGACATGGGAGCTATAACTGAAGCCGTAACACATTATTTTTTTTTTTTATTCACTACTTTGTAGCTTATACTGCACTTCAATTTAACACTTCACTACTTGCTACGCTGCTAGTTTTACACTTTTTTTTAATCTAACGGATTTAAATATCAGTCAACTTGAGTGTTAGACCGTGGGCAAACCTTCCTTGTAAGTTCAAGAATAAATGGAAAGTGCGGTCAAATTTAAATTTTCCCGTGACTCAAAAATCCTGTTTTGAGCCGAACCGTTTTGTGAGTTCTGCGATCTGTTACACCCCAAGTGCGTGTGTCTGTGTGTGTGTGTGTGTGTGTGTGTGTGTGTGGTGTGTGTGTGTGTGTGTGTGTGGCTGGGTGAGGCTCTCTCAGCAGTAACAGGTG
>CAAKHG010032181.1:3540-31184 GCA_901007715.1 Dactylopterus volitans
CCCTTTTTTTTTTCTTTTCCCCCCCCCCCCCCTTTTTTTTTTTTTTTTTTTTTTTTTGTTTCCCCCCGCGTGCGCTCCCTTTTTTCCCTTCTCCGTCTCCGGGCCCTGACATTTCTCCTCTGCCCTCACGCCTCAATTAGTTTTCCATCACACTTCCTCACGCTGAAATTTGGTAATTGATAGTTCCACTCCGAGCCGCAAACACGTCTAATTTTTGATTTGTGTGCGTGTGTGTGTGCGCACGCACGAGAGAGAGAGAGAGAGCGTGAGAGAAGGAGAAAGATCTGTGTGAAAGGACACACACTTTTTCGCGCAGATCCGAAACAGCCATCCGCAAAGCGATCGGCTACCGAAGCAGGAGCGGACGGCCTGTTGCGTAACTTTATTGATAAACCCAACCCTTTATCGGGAGCCCCTTTGAAGCGTTATCTCGCTCGACTGCGACCGGCTTTCTCGGTTCAAGCCGGTTCCAGATTTTACCCGGGGAGGCCGTTTTTTTTTTAATATCCGGACTGGGGACGGGTTGTTTTTGCCGATCGCGCTGGAAGGGGACACGGACGGCCGCCGACTGCGCGGCGCAGATACGGACGCGTGCATTTGGTCGATTGTGTAACGGCGAGCTGACACTGTGGCCATTGTGGTCTTGGCTTTATTGGGAGGAGGCCAGTATCACTTCCTCTTGATAGCCATCTCGGCTAGCTCTGCTGTTTGTTCAATAAAATTGTTTCAGTGTCCCACTTTCCTTCCTCTATAGCATAGTTGTTCCTCTCCGGTTACTATTTGACTCATGGGAAAGTGGGTCCGACGCCGTAAATACCATTCAGCGGGGCTAAGTTTGATTTATTGCCGAATTAGCAGCAGATGAGCGCGATAACCTTTACGCCGGCCGCTCGCCATGAGATCCAAACCGGGAGTATGGATTTTCGACAAACTTTGCTCAGCTGTGTATCAACGAGCCTCGCAAAAGCTCCTTTGAGAATCGCCAACAGAACTATAACTGTAACTTTAAAGCTTCCTCAGAAGCCACAAGTGTGCAAGTCTTTTTTTGTTTTTTTTCCCCCCCTTTTCCTCAGAAGAATCCGATGACGGCAACAGATGTTCAAATGCTCTCTGTCGGTTCCTGTCGCTTTGCGAGGCGGTTATTGATTTATTGGGCGACCTCTAATCGTTCATGAAAACTTACACTCACCAGCCACTTTGGATCGCTGCACCTCGCCGCTGTGGCCCGCCTGGTTGGAGGTGTTGTGGGTTCAGAGATGCTCTCCTGCAGACCTCGGTTGTAACTGTCGTCTTTCTTTCAGCTGGAACCAGTCTGGCCATTCTCCTCTGACCTCTGACATCAACAAGGCATCTTCTCCCAGAGAGCTGACCATCACTGGGTATCTTCTCCTTGTGGGACCATCCTCTGTAAAGCCTAGAGATGGCTGTTTGTGAGAACCCCAGTAGATCAGCAGATGCTTAGACACTCAGACCAACAACCATGACACCTTCAGAGCCACTTAAACCACCTTTCTTCTCCATCCTGAACTTTGGCGGCTCACCTCAGCCGCGTTTACATGCACTCAGCTGCCGCCATCCGATTGGCTGATGGAATAATTGCGTGAACGGGGTGCACCTAATAAAGTGGCCGGTGAGTATGTATTATTCAGGTGTGTGTGTGTGTGTGTGTGTATGCGTGTGTGTGTCGGGTCCGACTGTCTCTGGATGGAATGGCGTTGGGGAAGGTGGCAGCTCGGAGCAGCTCACAGTTCTCCCAGGTCTCACGTGGGTGGATGTTGGATATCTGCCCACCTGCTCACCTGCTCGCCCCCCCACCCAACCTCCTCCCCAGTGCGTTGGCGGCCGCAAAACGAACCGCCTGCCCCTCGCCTTCCTGCGCCCGTCCGCCGCCGCCGCTTCTGACGCGCCCCGACCACCTGATCTCCATCTCCGCCCTCGCGGGGCTGCGTCGTCGCAGCCTGCGCTCCCTTTTCCAACCGCCACCACGCTGACGACACCCAGCAATTATTCGGTCGGTCCTCCAGCATCCTAGAGAAGATGTTAAGCATCACCTAGAGCTCGAGCCCGACCCAGACCGAGCTGGCTTCCCTGGGATGATTGGGAAGGCCGGGGCTTGTCCGCCGATGCCAGGCTGGGCGCGATCCTGCCGCCCTCGGCAAAAACTTCAGCATATTCTTCATAAGTAGTGAGAGGTCTGCTTTACAGGCGCTTTCTCTACCTTAAACAGAGCTAAAAACACCCTCATCCTCGCGCGCCGACGGTGTAGGCTGCCGTTCGGGGTGCCACTTCCAAGCCGGCAACTTTTCTGATTGTCAGACCACATGATCGGCAAGCCAGAGCCCAGAGAGGCGTCACTGGTCCGCCGCCAGTGGTCGTCACGAGGTCCTCCGACGGTCTGGCAGCGCCTGCTTCCCGGAGCGGCTGGATAGACTTTGCTGGTCGGCGCGGATGAGAATCGCGCGTTCCCCGCATCGCTTCCTTGACCCTCAGGTTTAGATCCACTCACCCTCCCCTGACCTCCTCCCTCCCCATCCGTGGACTCCCCCGTTCCTCCCTCCCCGCAAAGCCACGTCCCTCTGTCCTTCCTCCAGCGCCAATCATCAGAGGTCACTGCTGCTTTTCTCTGATTGTCTGTATGTGTGTGTGTGTGTGTAACTTCATATCCCTCCGTCTATTTGTCAGCCCATTTCTATGTTTACCTTTGAGCACCCATGGTAATCATATTGTCACAGCCTATTTCAGGGTTTCCACTCAGCGCGGCGCAGCGCTTCACCTTCGCTGCCGTCACCGGCCGGCCAATCGCTGCCCTCCTGTGTGTTTTTTTGGTTCTTTCATGCTTTTTTTGTTTTTGTTTTGTGCCTTTCCGTTTGTCCTCCATCTTTCATTCCTCTCATTCACTCTCTCTCTCTCCCTAGCTGTCCTCCTCCTCCTCCACCCACCCCTCCACCTTCTCTCCCTCTTTCTGCTCAAAAGTTCTGCAGCCCAGCTGGCATGGTTTTCTAGTGGTGTAGTAAAATATAAATATAATAAGGACGTTTTTGAGCTGGTGAATCCATTCTGAGCAGAGGAACATCACCACAGAGCCCACAGATGTGGCACACGCTCAGGAGAGAGAGAGCGAGAGAGAGAGAGAAACCCTCATTTGACATGGAGAGAGTACAGCAGGAGCCCTGACTGCATTATTGTTGGCATCACCCAGCTACTCGACTTGTTATTAGGACACTTCATACAAATTCGACTCAAGTCTTCGTCAACAAAGTCTCCAATCCCCGCGAGCGCGAGTCCCGCTCAGACCTCAGGACTTCTATTTTAAGACCTGGCTTTTAGGAGGACTCAAATTCATGATTCATGTTGTTTATAATTAATAAATATGCAACGCAGTTGAATTTTGGGAAGTAGCAATTTCGAGTCTCAAGTTGCAGCTGGGTTTTTCAGGCTACTGCACTTGTATCGGCAAGTCGCCGGTTGGAGGGAGATTCACCTTCGTCATCGCAAAATCGACGACTTTGGTTGTTTATTAGTCACAAATAAAGTTACCTTGGGAACATGTCGGTGAAAAACCCTTCCGTATCGCCGCCGGCGAAGGCGGGCGTATTTCCGAGAAGCAGTGTCCACGTCTGAGTGGAGCGTTTGCAGTTTTTTCGCAGCCACGCACGAGCGCCGAGCCCGGCCTGCGGCTACCTGCGCGCTCGCATACGCGCGCCGCCGCCGCCTCTCCGCTCGTGTTGCTTTGTAACGCGGCACCGCGAACTTCGGTCCCTCGGGCAGCCCTTTGTTTGCTTTAGCCGTGCGGTGGCTAACCTAGCCCGCTAACTCCAAGACACATTTAGCCCGCGCTCCACTTTTATATCACCATGCCTTTATTTTTCTTCCGTCTGCTCTCCGACTCGACACTCCCGAGCCGAACCGGCCTCTAGCGGGAACGGCATCGGTGCCGCTGACGGACAGATCTGGTTGTTGTGGTTCTCCGCCGGCCGCCGCGTTCGCGCCGGCTCCGAAAGCGGCCCCGGCGACGCGCGCGCTGCCAAAATCAAAAAATATGTACATCCGAATGTGCGAAGGCCGCAGCTAAGAGCTTCGCTTTCGGGCCGCGCTTTATGTGCTTGTCCTGAAAGATTAAGGCTTACAAGGTCTCACCCGGAGCCACTCTTGATGCGTGGAAGCCGTGTGTATAAAGAAGTACTTTTAGGTGTTTATTGTGGTCTGGGGTTGGGACGCCGGAGAGTGTGTGGAGGGACAGAAGGGGGAGGAGGAGGAGGAAGAGGGGATGGCGGTTTTAGCCGCCAGCTGCTGTTACCTTGAGCGTGGCGTCCTTTAACCCCCATTACAGCGACCCGCCACAAGCCACAAACACGCTAGCTACCGCTCGACTGCAAAACAACCCAAACTCGCTTGTTTACCAGTTAATCTCCCGTTCGTTCCTTCTCCTCCGTGCAGCTCGGAAAATTCACACTTTGCGCACTCGCGTCCCAAATGTGTCCTCTAGAAGCCCACCCCACCTTGTTCTCTCTCCCCCTCGCACCCTCTCCATCTTTCCCCGCTTTGTCTCCTTCTCAGCATTCCTTTCATCTGTTTTTTTTGTTTTTTTTAAATAAATAAATAAATTTCCGCCTCTTGCTTCGCTCGCAACCTTTGTTGGTCAGAGCCCTGCGCACGCGTGGGTAACCCCGGTGCCCACGTAACGGCCCTGCGACTCGTAGAGCCCCAGTGTCGGGAGATGAAAGCGCAGAGACGTTCAGGGGCTGGCACCCATCTCCCGATGTCCTGCCACCGTGGCCTCTTATTTTTCCGAGAAAATTAATAACTTTGACAAACATCAATGGGAAAGGGCCTGATGCTCGGTCGGGCTGTCGGCCGGGTCTGGTGGATGCATGCGTGCGTGCGCGGGCGTGTGCGCGTGACCATGCGAGTCTGTGCAGTGTACACATGCCTGGATATGTTGCTTGTGTGTTTTTGGGGCCTGCGTGTGTGTGTGTGTGTGTTTCAGCTCATACCTTAAAGTATGTGAACCATTGCAGCGGTGCTGAAGGAGGCTGACAGAAATAGTGTGAGACAGAAAGCCTGACAGGTTGATGAATAGGAAAGGGGGGACGGAGGGGTTAGGGTGGGGGGTGTGTGTGAGGCAGGTTGGGGAGGGGCGGCGGTCCACGCTCTGGTCTGGTCTGGTCCGATCAGACGGTCGCCTGCTCGCGAGGACGCGCCGTCCTCTTTCTTGAAGCAGAGAAGAGCTGGAAGATGGATGGATGATGGAAGGGAGGGATGGATGGACGAGGAAACGTGACCACTTCTGAGGGAATTGTCGACAGCCGTGCTGAACAGCAGCGGGCCTGCCTGGAGCCACGCCCGTATTTATGATCTTCAAAGGAAGGATGACACACACACACACGCACGCACTCACTCACCCACGCACGCCCACAAAACCTTGAACATATGCCTGTGCAAACGTGGATGCACACAAATTGGCATCATAGGGTTCGGCTCTTGCATGCAGGATGGACAGAAGAGTGTGTGTGTGTGTGCGCGCGTGTGTGTGCAGTATGACGCGCGCACACACACACCTCTAGACCGACATGTCGTCGGCCTGGTTGCGTCGCGGATGCCGATCCTGCACCTCGCCTACAAACCTGCACTAGTATTCTTTGCTCAAGATCCAGAGGTTGGACCTTCTAATTTTTAGAGATATGATGTCACTTTAAGAGTGAGACCGAAAAAAAAAAAAAAAATCAGTCCCAATCTTGTGTCTGATTGGACAATATATAGCAGGGGAAGTGCGCTTCTCCACGAGGTGACGACATGCCGTCGTCCGTACGCATTCGTCAAGCACGGCAGAGCGACGCGATGGCGATGGCGCGCCAGTCAAATTAGCCACTTCCTGAAGTCCTGTCAACACATTGAGGTTGCCGGGCAACCAGACGAACGGGTCTCATAAAATAGCCCGGCATGCTAGCTGTGGGAAAAAAACAACAAGCAAGCAAACAAAACAAAAAAAAAAGGCCGCCGTTGCAGTTGTTGCACTGAGCAACGCCCGACGGTTGTCGGCGCGCATCGCCGATAATCATCGGCATCGAAGTCCGCAAATGTCAGCGCGATGAAGTCTTCCGCCCGGGCGGATACCACTTTTTTTTTTTTTTTACTTCAGAACTTAACTAGAGCCGGTGGACCTCGACGCGTATTCTCCGAGCTCCTCAAACAGCGGAGGTCCTCTGATCATTCATAACCCTCAGTAGATCCCTTATGGCCGGAAAAAAAAAAAAAGAGGGCAGGAGAATCGCCTCATGAGATGCGATGAAACTTAATTATCA
Organism: Dactylopterus volitans; assembly: GCA_901007715.1. Taxonomy (NCBI): domain Eukaryota; kingdom Metazoa; phylum Chordata; class Actinopteri; order Syngnathiformes; family Dactylopteridae; genus Dactylopterus; species Dactylopterus volitans. Next base: position 9,843 of record CAAKHG010032181.1, read on the forward strand.
GAGTCTTTCCTGCCTCACAAAGCTAAAAAGCAAATTCCCGGGAACACACTGAAACCTTTATGACACTTTCTGATTTTCTCTTGACCGGGCTCATACGTTCCATACCAGGAAAGCCCTAATGAATTTACACAAGTGTCAGTTGATGTTCTATTTCAGCTGGAAGGCAAACACGGGTTATACGCGGCTGTTTGCCGTGCGTGAATCCTTCTCTTTGCTTTGCCCGGACCCCATCAAGGGACATGAAAAGCGGCGGCGCGGCAAAAATACTTTATGGTGTTTACGCTCGCAAATAATAAAACATAAATTGTGTAAACCCTCGGCCTTGTACAGTTCAGCTCATTCAAAGGAGCCTGCCCCCGAGAAACAGGGGTGAGACCACTGATTTTCTGCTGGCAAATATTTGGAGAGCTAATTTGGAAGGGCTGGGTTTGCCCCGGCCTGCTCGTGTTTGTGTGTGAGTATGTGTGTGTGTGTGTGTGTGTGTGTGTGTGCAGAGCCAGGGAGCCAGACAGCAAAAGGTTATGAATGCGATTTGTCCATTTTTAAGAAGTAGGCACCCGGGCAATGAATCCAGGCCGATTAATTTGGAGCATTGTTCAGGCTGGCCGATGCCGCTGTAAATCAGCAGTCATCCAGGCAGCCAGCCAATCAGAGGGGAGCGCTCAGTCGGCGCACTTGCAGGCAATCGGTCTGTCACACAGCTAGTAAATGATCCTATTAGCAAGCCAGTCAACTAATGACCCTTGGTCTCATTTGATTTGGGGATGCAGCCTGGAGGTGAGTGGGTGGGGGTGTGTGAGCAGGGGTGGAGGGGCGGGCTACGGCGTATTCCCGCATATTGATTGGCTTAATTGATTGTTATTTTGTTTGCAGTTCCAAACAAACGGGAAAACAAGAGATGGGGGGGAGGAAGGGAGGGAGGGATAAGAAACACGGGGCTGTCAAGGACACGGACGCGCACGGGCAGCGACTGGAAATGTGAAGTGGCAGCGGAGAAAAGGGCAAAGCTGCTGTTTGCTGCCTGCGCGCCGTGCCAGCAGCAGCAGCGGCAGCGGCGGCGGCGGCGGCGGCGCGGACGGGAGTCTCCGGAGCGCCCAGTGCCCGCGAGGGGCGGGGTGGGTGGCACAGGCAGGGACAGAGGGAGAGAGGAAGGCGAGAGAGGAAGGAGCGCAGAGCGGTAGAGGAGGGCGAGGACTGGCAGGGTGCGGTCTGGAGTGGCAGCGGATCGTTCCGGATCACTCGGGTCCCCCCCCCCACCACCCCTCTACCGTCACTCACCCCACTTCCAATTCAAGTGGAGAGCTGCGAGCCTGCCTGCCTGCCTGTCTGTCTGTCTGCCTGTCTGCTTGCCTGCCGCACGCCGGCGGCGCCACGGAGAGGAAGCGCGCTCAGCCCGCGGGAGCGCGGCGGCCGGACGGCGGGCGAGAGCGCGGCTGATGCTGCGACGGCGGAAAGAGGCAGAGAAACCACAACACTACAAGTCGGATATCAGCAACCGCTCTCTCCCTGTCTCTCTCTCTCCCCCCTGTCTCTCTCTCTCTCTGTCTCTCCCTCCCTCCCTTCCTCTCTCTCTCTCTCTCCGTCTCTCTCTCTTTAACTCTCTCACCCACCAAATCGACTTTGAACCTGTTTGTTTAAATACACGGACTTTACAGCCTCGACACTTAACGCTTCATTCTGGAAGGCGGAGGGAGCGAAGTTTCTCGGGTTTTTTTTTTTTTGGTTTTTTTTTTGAGGGTCAATTCCTGAACCGCTGTCAACTTTTTTTTTTTTTTTTTGGTGTTTTTTTTTTTTTGTGGGTGTCCTCATGGTGCCCTGATCCAGCGGGAGGTGGCCGACCCAGAAGCTCGATGAGCTTCTCTTATCCGGAATCCTCGGGCGAGATGTTGCAGCTGTCACCGGCAATGGAGTCGGGAACTGAACCGGAGAGGTACTGAAGACTTCCCTCTCTCCCCCGGGAGAGTCCTCCCTCCCCTGCGGGGCGATGCGCATCTCCTTTCCCCTTCTCGCCGCCTCTCTGTGTGCCTGGGTCCTCCTCCTCGCACCTGCCTCGGAGGGCTGCGGGCCGGGGAGGGGGTACGGCAAACGGCGGCTCCCGAAGAAGCTCATCCCGCTGTCCTACAAGCAGTTCAGCCCCAACGTGGCCGAGAAGACCCTGGGAGCCAGCGGGCGGCCCGAGGGCAAGATCACGCGCAGCTCCGAGCGCTTCAAGGAGCTGACGCCGAACTACAACACGGACATCATCTTCAAGGATGAGGAGGACACGGGCGCCGACAGGCTCATGACCCAGGTGAGGAGGGGAGGGGGTCGTTCGGGGCGCGTAAGGCTGCGGGCGCCGCGGCAGCTCCGGTCAGGACCTTCAGCTTAGACCTCCGGAGGGTTCTGGCCCGGCGAGCCGCCGCCTCCACGTAGGTGAATGATTCCGAATCGCTGGACGAGCCGCACTGTTGCATCAAGTCGTCTGCTGAGTGTTTGCCGTCGGTTAAATGTTTAAACCAAATGGATTGATTTCATTGACCCTTGACCCCCTCCCCCGGTTCACCTCTGGATCCTGCTACCTGACACACTCGGCTGCTGCTGCTGCTGCTGCTGCTTTCGTCTCGTTTCCGTCTTTCCGAGCCGAGGCTTTTTAAAAAAAACCCACGTTGAGTGAGATTAAATTATCAATCGTTCCATGCTGATTTACGCACACGTGGGAGTGCTGAACAATAAGAGTAGCCGAGTGAAACTGTCCGCAGACGGACCCGTTGGACTGACTCACGGGGCTGACTCATTCATCCTAGTTGCACAAGTGTAGTCTGCATGGTTTCGGACCCGCGCGCAGGCACCCTTTTTTTACGCACTGGACGCCAGAGACGACCCCCCCCCCCTTTTTACGCACAGCGCTCCAGACCTCCGCGCCTCCCCTCCCCGTGCGTAAAAACGGACGACGTACGACCAGGACAGCCGCAACCGCGTTAAAGCGAGCATCTTTACGCGCGGACGCCTTTTTCCAACACGGCCTCTTCCGATGACGTCTGCGCGTCTTCATGCGTATTCCCGTGTAACCCCACGCGCCTCATTCTCTGGAAAGGCGTAAATCAGCTCTCCTCCACCATCACCCAGCTGGTTGCAATCCACGTCAAACCGCTCTTTCAGCCCGGCTTTCCCGCACTGATTGCCAGTTCCTAACAATCCTGCCCGACCCTGTCTCTTCCTCAGCGCTGCAAGGACAAGCTGAACTCCCTGGCCATCTCTGTGATGAACATGTGGCCCGGCGTGAAGCTGAGGGTGACGGAGGGCTGGGACGAGGACGGCCACCACTCCGAGGACTCGCTGCACTACGAGGGGCGCGCCGTGGACATCACCACCTCAGACAGGTAAAACGCCCCCGGCGCCGAGGTTTGTGGCGTAGACGAGACGCACCGGGAACTGATGGAAAGCTACTGGCAGCTTTGAGCAGCCGAGGGGTTAAAAACGTCTCCAGAGTCCCCAGATTCCTCTGGAGGCGCCAGCATTTCCAGCACAGTGTCGTCTTACTCAAACGGATATTTGACCTGAATCTCAAAAATAAGGGCGTTCCGCAGTTTTAAGTGATGGGCAAAGACACTTGAACGCTGACTGATGGACATTTTGGAACTGAAAAGTGTCCCTCTGGCTCCTCCCCCGCAGAGACAGGAACAAGTACGCCATGTTGGCTCGGCTGGCTGTGGAAGCTGGATTTGACTGGGTCTACTACGAGTCCAAAGCCCACATCCACTGCAGCGTCAAGTCAGGTAAGGGATGGATAAGAGCTACCGTGTGTGTGCGCGTGTGTGTGTCTCTGTGCGCGTGTGTTATTTCGCATGTGGCCAGCTGTCATTAACACTAATGAGGTTGTTGTTAGACCCCCCTCGTCCGCGATGGTTTAGCTTGCCTTTCGGCGCCAGTATCAGCAGTCTGCGGGTGTGTGCGCGGGTGTGTGTGCGCGCAGCCTACTGGGAGCCAATCAAAGCAGGCGGCGCACCTGTGCTCTTTGCTGTCCTCAGACCGCCTCACAAAGGCGCGACAATCATCCATATCTGTATGATTGAGGCAGATTTTACATGGATGTAAGCCGTGTATTTTTAGTGGTGGGAGAGTCATCGATGAAGTAATAGAATAAGAGGGGGGAAGAAATTATAATTCAACCAGAAAATGCAATTTTGGACAAACCTATGTCCCCTTTATGAAACACAAATAAGCTTCGGGGACCTGTAAGCCAACAACAGGCGACCGCGTTCTACCTCCGGCCGTTTCACAAATGTCTGGTACCGCCAGTCGTTCCATGCCAAGCTACATTCTAGCAGCGCGCGCGGAGGTTAGTAGGCTGTGAGATGATTAACTCTCTCTTTGTTTTGCTGTGTTGCTTTTCCTTCGGTAGGTTTCTCTCAGATCTCTTATCTCAGTCTTATCACCTCCTGGTCATAGACCTCCTTCTCTCTGCAGCCCTCATTCTTACCGACACACACACACACACACACACACCTTCAACAAATATTTGGCCGCCTTAAGACAACCCGCCCACGCAAAAAGGTCCCCCCCGCACCCACCCCCACAAACACACACACACAAACACATTTAAGCTGATTACAGTTGATGAAGTCCACATTTGACACCGATTTTCTTTTCGGCGCTATCAGCAAAACCAGCCTCCCCCGTTAGATACGAGGCCGCTTGGCTTCGCGTCTTCTCACTTTTCAACTGGCTCCCTTTGCGAGCGAGTCTACTCGCCCCGCCGCCTCTCTGACCTCAGGCCGTGCTCCGCGATACAATCAGCTGGTTATCCATTACCTCCCGCCGACTACCTCCTCTTGCCACCTCGTCTCGCGGCGTCTTAAAGGGCCACGCCGATCCAGGAGCGGTCAGGACTCGGCGAAAGGTGGACACTCCGTTCCCCCCCGCGTTCTGGTCGCCTGGATGGAGGACGACAGTGGGGAAGGGAAAAAAAAAAAACAACGAAAAGTTGAAGCAAGCGTTCAAACAGCCCATCATGTCACACGTTTGACGAACTGAACAGAGAAACCTGCCCCTTTGACGTCATTTTCTTAAAAACAGGAAGTCGGTGGCTTCTCTTTTGCCTGCTCGCTGAGCAACTTGCTAATCAGCGCGTGAAGAGTCTTGTCACTGGTGCAAGGTGGCACACACACCGATCAGCCATAACATTAAAAGCACCGCACGTTCATCACAGAACATGATGCAAAAGCCCTGCAATAAACTCGCGTCGAATTTTCCTGAGAGGTGTCCCTAATATTTTTGATCAGCCCGCTCACATGCATTCGTGTGGCAACATATTAGCGACGCCTCCGGAACAGTCCAACAACATCACAAATTACAGTGCCAATAACAATCATTCAAATACATCAGCATCTCTCTCGAACACATTCAATAAGAATTCCACATAAAACTCCTCCTGGAGGGAGAATTTATTGCAGGGCTGTTGCGTCTATGGTGAACATGCAGTGGTCATAATGTTATGGCTGATCAGTTACGTTGTTATGTTGACTCAGGAGAAGTCATTTAGTCTGTGTTGTGGATGGGTTATAAATGTTAATTTGTAGTGAATACTCTATCTACAAGGAGTATTCTCTTTGTATTTTTATGCAGTGTGTGTGTGTGTGTGTGTGTGTGTGTGTGTGTGCTCGCGCGTGCGCGAGGTCTCAGAATCAGTTGAGTGCCATATAAAGACAGGAAAGACAAAGTCTGATCATGAGTCACGTTAAATGTTAACCACGGAGCCGCTGAAAAAGTTTGAGAGACTAAATCAAGACGAATAAAAAACACTTTTACCTCTCTTAACCCTGCAGAACATTCCGTGGCGGCCAAAACCGGCGGCTGTTTCCCCGGCGACGCTCAGGTCACCCTGGAGGGCGGGGCCAGGAAGCAGATGCGCGAGCTGCGCGCCGGCGACCGCGTCTTGGCGTCCTCGGGCGCAGACGGCCGCGGCCCGCTCCTCTACAGCCCGGTATTGTCCTTCCTGGATCGGCAGCCCAACGCCACGAAGACCTTCACCACCATCGGCACCAGCACGGGACTTAACATCACGCTCACGGCGGCGCACCTCATCTTCGTCACAGACTGCGCCGGTGGGCGGGGCGAGCCGGCCACGGGGCCCGTCCTGGAGGTCTTTGCCGGCGAGGTGCGGCCGGGACAGTGCGTCCTCACGTGGCAAGGGGACGCGCCGGCGCTTTCCGCCGTCGCCTTCGTGGAGGAGCGGAGGGGCGCCGGGCTGTACGCCCCGCTGACCCGGCACGGGTCCGTCGTGGTGGACGGTGTCCTGGCGTCCTGCTACGCCGCTATTGACAGTCACAGCTTGGCCCACTGGGTCCTGGCGCCGCTGCGATTCTTCTACAGCCTGATGGGACCTTCAGAACCGCAGGCTGATGGACTGCACTGGTACCCCCGGCTCCTGCAGACGCTGGGGGAGATGCTGCTGGACGCCGGACGCTTCCACCCCTTGGGAATCGAGCAAGAGCACAGATAGGAGCCGCAGAGACGCGACGTCACGCTGATGACCTTATCCACTTGCCTGCATTCAGGGAAACCAAAGCACAGGACAGAGCTTGCCATGGATGGAGGGACCCAGCCAGACATTTTATACTGTAAATGTGTTGTTTTTTTTTCTACTTGCCTGTATTTGCTGTATTTCATCACACTTTTTTCGCACGTGCAAAAAAAAAACCCAAAAACAAACGAACAAACAAACAACAACAAAAAAAAAAACGTGCTTGGAAACAAAAACAGGAGATTTTCTGAACACTTTTTTGTCAGTTTCATCAGCCGGCGGAGGACTGAGGCGTCACAGGGAATCAAACACAGTTTCATAAGTACTTAGACTTCAATCACAAGCAAACAAACAAAAACAAAAAAACAACCAACATTTAAGCATCTCCCGTTTGAGTTCGTCGTCAGATTCCAGTCTTCAACTCGGAGCACCTTAACAGATCAAAAAGCAAGGACTGTGATTTCAAACCATCACTTTTATGAGAACAAAAACACCAAGTAATGGACTTTAATAACCATTTTTAAAAAATTTTTGTACTGTATTTAATTCTTGTACATTTGAGGGGGAGAAAACGAGTGAACGAGGTGTGTCACGGTCATATTTATTTATATATACGGTGAAGGTGATGAGGCGAAGAGGGGAAACGGCCTCTGCTGTGCTCTCGCTCATCGCGGTAGACCCGCCGATTCTTTGGTATATGAAGGGTTAAAAATGATATTTAACTGTAAAGTCCATTCCAGGGATGAAGTGGATGGAACCGTAAGCAAAGTGCTGGCGCTGCATTGCAGCTTCCCGTCTGGGGGGGGGAGAAAAAAAAAAAAAGGGAAATGAAGGGATGATGTGGCATTCAAATGTTAGATACTGTAGAGCCGGTTGACGTCGCCCGCCGTCACCGGTCTGGTTAATATCACCATACTTTTTAATTATTATCAGGCATTCTATTTAAACATCTGTATTTTCGGTTTATTGTGCTGAGTTTTTTTTTTTGGGTCAGTAATATTTAGTTGAGGCGTACACGACACTCAGGCTGTATTAAACTACTGTATTAAGCAACAGCTATGCATCATGTTAGGCAGCAGTTATCTCTCCCCTTAAATAACAAGAATGACATTTTTGGTTTAATTTTTTTGGAACGGTAATTTTTAAAATTTCGTCCGCAGACCCGAAGCAGATCCATACTCGCGACGGATGAGTCAAAGCCAATGGGCATGTGACCTTTCCGGCGACACTGTTGACCTTTGTGAAAGCTCAGAACGTTGCAATGATCCAGGAACTCCAAGGCGTCGCTCGGCGCGCCTGCTCAAAGATTTTGTCAAATATGTATATTAAGCTATTGTTGGAGAAACTATTTAAAGATCTATTTTTTAGAAAACGATGTAAAAGTATTATTTTTTGGCAACTTGGTGCATTTGTATGTTAAAAAAGAATAAAGGTTTGGTTTTGGAACCAAAACTTTATGTGCTTTTTTTTTTTTTTTTTTTTGTTTGTTTGATAGCAAATTCAAAAACAATAATGTCATACATGACTAATAATAAAGTCATTTTTCTTTTAAGTTTGTATGTCTGGACTCTTCTGACCACCTGATCATCATTTTACGTGTCGGGAGATGAACCTTCATCCTGCCAACATGACATATGAGGACACACACCTTCCCAGGAAGAGAAAACCATCATAGAAAACGTCGAGTTGTTTCTTTGCAAAACATTATTAATGCGATTAATGGCGCCTGAAACTTCAATCCACACTTGGCGTAGAACAAAAACATAATTTTCTTTCATAGAAACGGCGGCTTTTATCCCGAGCAGAATCCACGTCACAAGCTTATGAGTCATCTTTGGATTCTGGCGTCATTTTGGTTTTCAGCGATTTCGACATGTATGCTTCTCGAGCCGCCTTCTCTCATCCGCAGTCTCAAACACGGTCGGATTCATGGCGCCGCGTTCACGCTCAGACTACGAGCCAGTCATCGCAGTATTGCAATAAAACACCATAATCAACTTGATATTTATATTCCTCTAGAGAGATGCTAATAAAAGATTCATCATGAAATAGTGCACTGTGTTTCTGACATTGAACCTCATCTTACCTTAGGCAGAGCAATATTAAAGGACATGGAGGTCTTTGACAGAGAGCCTCTCCCTCCCTGATGGTGTAATGTAGTTTGAATTAGGACCCAAAGCGAACATGGACCATCTATCAAAGCTGCAAACATATGATTTTTTTTCTTTTCTTTTTTTTTTTTTTAAACAGCACATCTTATATGGGAATGATGGAACAAAGCACCTGTGAGGAGTCACGGGAAACAAGTGAGTTTGGGGGTAAAGGGAGAGAGGGCCGGGGGGGGTTTGGATGAGGCCGATGAGGACGCGAATCACAAAGCTGCGCGGCCTTCACAGTCACCGGATCTCACTTGGACACTTATGGCAGATTTTTGGAGCCCTACTTTGCATAACTCTCAAATGAGGTAACAGCTGTTGGAATACCTGATTCCGGAGACTCGCGGAGTCCCGTCCGTCAGCTGGAACAATGGGCTCAGCGTGAGGAGCTGTGGTTACGGGGTGGGCTGCTGGTTGGTTTCAGTACCACGGACAGCAGCTCTCAGCATCACTCCTCTTTGCTTCTCCGGCTGTCTGATTTTTTTTTCTCTCTCTCCTTTCCAGGATGCACAGCTACTGTTTGGGCACAGCACCCCCTGCAGGATGCTTCAGTAAACTGCAGGGAGAAAAATGCTAAAATCTAGATATTAAGAGCAGGGATCACGGCACGTCGTTTTCCGTCTCTTTCCCGGCTACAAGGATCTTGTAGCCCCCCCCCAGCATCAATCAGACGAGAGCCACAAAAAGATGAGCGAGCAAAAAGGAGATTCTAAGTTATTTTCTTTTTAATATTGGTCATTAAGGTACAGGAAAAAAAAACCTCTTTGTCTTATCCCATAGCTTATCACAGGAGACTGATCCAGATAGAGAACCAGACCCAGGTATAACGCTCACCAAGATATACATAAAATCTGAAAAAATATATATGAAAGGTGGTTGGTTTTTTTGTTTTAAATACACATGAAAAAGAAAAAAAAACTAAAACTATGCACATCTCAAGTGCTTGAAAACACTGAAAACAATTAGAAAGTTTGCCCACCTGAGTCTGGTGGTTTTTGAGCTGCGTCTCTATGTGTCCCGTCTCCATATGATCATGTTTCATTGTCTTTGGACCACGATACACTGGCAACGTTTTGAGGCAAGGCTGACGGATGCAACCAAATCAGGACGGATCAGAGCGGGAACGATGGGAAAAAAAAAGACACCCCTCTCTCCCCTCCCGCCACCCATTCTAAGATTAACAAAATGAATGGCAATAAATGATAAATTTAAAAAAAAAAGGAAAAAAAAGAAGTTTCAACTGCCTCAAAAGTCATCCACGTATCATCGTCTTAAATTAAGGGTGTTCACACAGCAATACATGGGAAGTCGGCATGCACACAGTAACTCACATACAGATATGAATGTCTTTATAGAATATGTAACTGTCATCACAGCTTGGCAAAAAATTACACTTTTACACACAACAAATGCACAATAACACCTGGAACCGTAATACCAGCCAGTGGAGAAAGACCCAAATACGTCTGAGCTGTCTTTGTCCAATCGGAACTCTCCCCCCCCCACCGCCCTCCCACCTCCTCCCCTTCCAACCTCGCGGGTGGCGGCGACATCATCCAGTAACATCATAGCCTATAGATATAAAGGATTTCCCAACTCGCACGCACACATAACACACACGCAGTCGCACGCTCACACACACACGCACGCGCTCCCCTCACGCTTATTACATGTTCATAACATCATGAGAAATCTCTTCAGAGTCGGCGACGAAAACGGAACGCGAGTAACTACCGATGCGGCTATGTTGAGAGGAGTAAACCTGACAGAAGTACAAAAAACACTCCGTTAACGTCCTCAGTTGGCAATTATGTCGACATAGTTACATTAGGCTATAATCATTGCTTGGCAGCATACAAAAATAAAAGGAGTTGCTCTGGTGCATATTCGGAATCACCTGCATTTGGAGTTAAGTCGTCTCTATGCAAACAGAAGGAATTGTGGGTTTTTTTTGTTGTGGTTTTTCTCCCCGGCACGTTTCTTCAGGATGGGTGAGGCTGGCTCAGCATATCATATATTCATATCTCTGATTGGGGTGTCGCTATATCTTGCCCGACTTCCATGAGACTATATAGCAGCTTCTCGTCGGTTAATGCATATTTGCGGTCAACCAAATGTTACAAAAATAAAAACTAAAAACCCTCTCAACACAACTCCGGGAAACATTAATTCAAACATTGAGGGGATTATTGAATTAAAAAAATAAAAATCCTACCAGACTGATTTTGACAGATTTTACTCTGCAGGTGAAGTTTTTTTTTTTGCATGATTTTGGAATCCTGCTATCAACTTTATTTGGGTTGTTGTTAGGTCAACTGAATTTTGGTAGGATTTTCACAACAGGCTTATACTACTTTTACCACCATGGGATCTAAACTAATACGACAACCAAGGGCCGATGTTCAACGTGGAAATATTCAAAGTAGGAATTACAGGACGTGTCCAAAGAGAACCGCGACAGCAGGACAAATTGGAGAGATTATAGATTAGTAAACACGAACGCTGGAACCCTCGACAACCTATGCAGCACTTCCAGGATACACATCATCATCATCAGTCACACAAATCAATGACGGGAAGAAACAAACGAATCAAGAACAGTTATGCCACTTTTGCTACGTGTGATTTCGAAAAATTTTGACGACCGCCACAACAGAGATTCACCCCCCATTTTTTTCTTCCCGTCCCCACCCACCCTCCCCCTCTCTGTTGTGGTGGCAGGATATGTGCAGGAGAAATTTATCATGAGACATGGCTAATATTACAACATCGTAATGCGGTTACCGTAACGGCCGTTGCAGAGGCGCCGCGCCTGCGTCTACGCTGCATGGCCGGCATTCTTTTGCTGCCCCCTGTGCGGAGTCGCTGGGAACTGCAGCGGTAGACAGACGGTGAAAAACAGCGCCTGTGAAAGGGCACGTTGCTGTAAATTTCTATAGCTCGCAAGTGTTGGCGGAAATCCCGCACACATGCCAAGGTCCGACTTTCGGCCGCGGCGCGGCGGCAGCAGCAGCAGACCTCGGAAATGCACGATTTCAGCCCCGGCGGTGGCAGCGGCGCCGCCTCTATGGCCAAGGTCCCGGTGGAAAAGGGGCAAGAAAGGGGGGGAAGATGACAGAGGCAAGAGTTAAAGAAACGATAGGAAGGAAGCTGGAATGGCATCCCGTCTCCCTCTCTCACAGCCTCTGGGTGAAGTTTTCCGGGAAGACCCCTTTAACAGCGCTTTCTTTGTTCTGCAGCCAGTCGTCCTCCTTTATTCCCATCAGCCAGCCGTCGTCCTGAACACACAGACGCGCAGGTTATTGTCACTGCTGCTGTGGCACTGTGGTTAGATACCCGTGTGTGTGTGTGTGCGTGCACCTGTTCCTCAGGGTTGTCAAAGGTGATGACTAGCACCACATCTGAGGCCTTCATCTCCAGCTCATCCGTGTCGTTGGCGGCGTAATCGTGCATCACCTGGACCTTTATCGCACGAGGCACCGACATCAGTTACATCTCACAGGCCGTCTCCGAGCTCAGCGAGCGCTCGGCCCCGCCGAGGCGTCCTCATCCTGCCTCCTCTCTTACCTTGAACAGGAAGCCAGGAGGCATCTCCGGAGACTCCGACGCGGCTGCTGCTGGCTCCGCCTCTGCTGCAGGCGTCTGCACCTACATGAAGACGCTCGGGTTACTGGCGTCTTTTAAATAAAGGCACGATGGAGATGCTTAAAGAGCCGATTCTCAACTGGCGGGTTGCAACCCAAAAGTGATTTGTGGACCTGATTTCAGTAGGTTGTGGACATTTGCCCGGCCAAATAAAAAAATCTGAGGAAAAAAAAAAATCCTTTGCTTTTATTTTGAAGGGGATGTTTTTATGCAGCAGATTGCCATCTATTCACACACACACTTCACGCAGCAGGTGGCGATAATGCTCCGCAACACTACCCTCCATTTCACAGTATAGAAGAAGACCCGCAGAGTTTGTTTTCATATGCTAACTGAGACATGCAGCGCAAGTATGACGGCGACTGCACGAGATATGAACTTTCTTGCACTTAGTTAGTAGTCTGACTTTTTTGTTTCATGTTTGTGCATGAAAACACTTGAGTCTGTTAAAAAAAAAAGGCTGAAGCTACTCAAGTGTTATGTCGCAACAACCTTAATGGTTTATTAAGTGCTATTAACTGGACATGATTAATACGGGGCTGTTGAGTATGTATCCACTGATGCAGGGTTGTCACAGCTACAGTTACATGAATATTATTGAAAAATTGTCTAACCTGCCTAAGATGCTCTTTTTTGGTTTTAATTAAGATGCTGCCAATTGAGTGTAAAAGGGAACATTTCCTTATCTGCGTCGCCACCTGCTGGTCGTTTTGATTTATCATTAAACTTGTTTTATTGTGTTGACATACTGTGATATCCTGTACCATCTCGGGCATAAACTGCGCCGTCTTTTCATTCAATAAATTTGAGAAGTTGAAAATTTCCCCTCGATTTGGATCGCAGTTTGTCATTAAGGGGGCGATGGTGGCTCCCGAAGCCGGACCAGTTGAGAACCACTGATTTAAAAAGGATCCCGATGAGAAGGGGCACCTTTAAAAAGACGCTACGCTTTCAAAATTACGTGCTCAAACGTGATTGTGCTTAAAATGCACGTGTCACTCTACTGTTTTCAGCTTTCCGCTTGCCATCAAATCGCGCTGATTTCAATACGCGTCATTTTACGCACCGACATCTTGCCAAAGCGAAATCCAATCCAAACGAGATTTGCTCTTCAAAAATTATTTGATCATGTGTCAATGCCGCGCTTAATAATCCATAAGTGAGCCGCAGTCTTTACAAATCGAAAGCGAAATCACTCAAGATGTCGCCATTTTACTGCATCGCTGCGACTGCTTTGGGAAGAAGAGCGCTACATCCGTTTGTCGTCTGTGGGGTTTTTCCAGTTCAGCTCAGTTCACTTCAGTCATAACTGCCCGTTTGCACATGAAAACATAATCACTGGAATACAAGGGCAAAAAAAAAAAAAATCATGATGACCCAAAAGCCTGAAGCTTCAGCTTACGGGAGCCATGTCGGATGGCGGCTCGAGTTTTGGTGCATGCATGAACAAAGCTGAACAAAATCCAAACTTTCTGATGCTGCAACGAAAACACCCGCCACTGCACGACAGCAGTGTCGCTGCCCCGCACTCACTTCCTCTGCCGCGGCCACGGCCTCATCCTCCGTCGCTTCAGGGGCTGACGCAGATTCGCCCTGAGACCAGAGACAGGCAGAGGAGTTAGAGAGGCGTCGGGTGGAGGGGGGGGCACAGGAGGAGGATTCGCTCCGGGAGGAAGAATGACAGAATGAGAGAGGAGGTACAGACGAGAAAGCACGAGACAAAGACAGACAACAAAAGAACACCAGCGGTGCTGTGACGACCCTAAGCGGCCAAGTCATGGTTAAATCCAGGCAAGCGCGCTCGGTAAGATTAGTGCACGTTATCCAAATGCGTGGCTGTTTTGACTATGTGTGTGTGCGTGTGTGGACTAGTGTGCAGCGGCGACTGGTGTTAATCGTGTGCATTGCGATGCAAGCGGATGTCAGTGCTTCTCTTTTCCCCTCATTAAAAAAAGAACAAAAAAAACCCAACAAAACAAAAACAAAGCTCCCGACTCGCTCTGTGCGTCACAGCTGATGCATCCAATCCCGCCGGTCCGGATGCATCCTACGCCTCTCAAGGTTTCCCCGTCTCGCCGCCTCTCACTCACAAGCTATCACAGCCTCATCTGTCTCAAAGCAAGAGTCGATGCATCCACCCTTTTCGTCCGGATGCATCTCTCCATTTTCTCTCTCCTTGGTTACCTGACCCTCTTCATTATCCATTGCAGCAGCGGCGGCAGCGGCGGTGTCTTGGGGAGCTTCTTCCTCGGCTGGAGCTTCTTCCTCGGCTGGAGCCTCGGCGGCTGCGCTTGTTTCTTCCTCTGCAGCGGGCGCCTCTGCGATAGGCTGGCTGCCGCCGTTGTCGTCGTTGTCGTCCCAGCCCTCCTGGGCTTCAGCCGCGGGGTCGTCATGAACTGGCTGGGTCCCATCATCCCCCCATCCCTCCTTAGACTCTTCAACGTGGTCATAGCGAACCGGCTGGGTTCCGTCATCCCCCCAGCCCTCTTGGGCGGCTGCTATGGGGTCATAGCGGACAGGCTGCGTACCATCATCCCCCCAGGCTTCTGTAGCAGCAGCTACGGGGTCATAGTGCTGCGGGGTGTTCTCCTCCTGGGCACCACTGTCCTCATGCTGAGGGACAGGGGTCAGGTTTCAATGAGTCAGAGGTCATTAGAGATATTTTACCTTACAGGGAGATTATCACGGTTGATAAATTAAATGGCTGGAAATGCAGGAACCTTCGAAGGACAAAAAAAGTTACATTATGTTTAAGGGCAGATTCAATCGTCAAGTATTTAAATGATTTGGGAATTTGGCAAAACTGGGAAAAATGGGGTAAATTTCCAAGGGATGTGGTGTATGAGTTATTAACAAAACAATGGGTTTAAGGAACCAAATAGAGTACAACATTTTAGAATGGACAAGGAATTTGGGAAATTGATAGGGGCACTAAAGGGGGAGTCACTTGAATCAGGAGGTCTTAATAGACTAGTTAAAAAAAAAAAAACTGGTGGAAGACTTCAAACATTTAAGGACAAGTGGTTTTGCAAGTTTTAGCTTGATCAAACTCAAATAAATAATCCTGTCCGAGCTAGCAGTGCATTTCATTCGCTGTTGATGATCTATTTGCTATATTACAGCACATCTCAGGGCATCATTTTTTACAATAATTGCCTGCCATTTTGCAACACATTAATCCAGTACAGACATAATTTATTGATGCTCTAATTTCGATCAAGCTTAATGCGGCGTGCTGCGATGGCTAATGCTAGCTGCCGGGCTGATGTGTACACTAATGTTATATGTTCCAACACACTTATTAAGTCACTTGTAGTATGACTGTTTAGATAATTTATTTTTTTTACTAGGTTACACCATGATTGAATGCAGCAGCTGTAGTGGACTCACCAAATGGTAAGTTAGCAAGTTAACAAAAAGGACAACAGCTCCAATGATCCCTTGCTACTTAACGACATCAGCAAACCACATCTTTTCTTATTGTTTTGATTGAGAGACACCTAGAAATTGCATACTGCGCATTTAACACCAGTTACCCAGGCAAATGAACACCATTTCTAAGCATAAATGCCTAATCAGTCAAATGGCTAACACTTGCAAAACCATGAGAGGGAGTATTTTAAGTGATTTGAACATAATCGGTGGTTGGAAAAGTCAATGGTAAAATATGAGTAGAAACAAGGCAGAGAAAGATGTCACTGACACGGAGTCCAGCAGCAGATGTCAGTCACCACCACCACCACCATCACATCATCATCATCATCAACAATTCTATGCAAGAAGAAGATCGTGTGGAGGGATAAACCTTTGCTGAGAATGCTCCCATCAAATCAAAAGACAAATGAGGATTAAGAAGGGGCGGCAGAAGAAGGCCGAGACGCAACACCGCTCAGCCTTTTCCCCGCCATCGGAAGGTAAGACGTTGGTTCTTCTTTGTGTAGTTGGCAAGCATGGTTCACATTCACGCAAAGAAGAAGGCAACTTTTGTAAGAGCAGAGGTGCCGTTCCATTCTGACTTATGAATGCTTCGCGCCGCGCTGCAACACGGCAGGCCCGCGCGCTTTTTTGGAGACACGCCCGTCTTACGGCGATAGGGGTGAACGAGGAGGTTAGTTTCATGGTCAGAAGGTCACGTTGCAAACACGGATTTGTGAAGTTGCCCACGCGCTCATACCTTAAAAAACCTCCCAAAAAACAAACAAACAAAAAAAAAAACCTCCACTGCAAACATGAGCAACTTCACCCAACTTTCACAGCCGGTCCCCGTGTGTTACGTAGCATGACGGCTAACAGCAGCGGCGACGCGACATGCCAAACACAGAGGGATGGGAGGGGGATGTAGAAAGAATGGAGTTCAATTCAGTCACAAAGACTTTTACAAGATATATTCTATAGTAAACACATAGTGGTCATAATGTTATGGCTGATTGGTGGACTCTGGCCTTCTTTTGTCATTCTTTGCTAAACACTCATTTAAGCCTCTAAACAAGCCAGACCTGCTTATTTACAGCCACCTTTTGTTATGCAGGTAACCTTGTGTGGCGTCTTACACTAATCACCTGTAGACGTCACTCTATTTTACACACTGGTCCCTTAATGGGGATATGGCATGCCATTTTTTCACTGAGTCTTTCACATATCACAGTGTAAAACCTCCATTTGCGACTGAATTGACTGAGGCTCGTTCCCGGGGTCGATTTGTGCTGCACAACTATCGCTTTTGTGCGTTTGGTGCTACCACATCAACACAAGGACGACGCACAAACAGACTTGGGACACAGAAATTGAAAGAGGCACAGCTATGGAGAAGATTTATATGAACCAGACTGCCATTACAGAAGCGGCTGACTCACGTATCCTGCAATTTTGGTGCAGGGTTTTATACGCAAAGTAGCAGCGACCATAATGAGAGTGGGGCTCCTATAATGGCTCCATTAGTGGTTAGAGTTAATAGAGCGACCGTTAGCACAGACACAATGATAATATGCTGATAAAGATGATGCTCGTAATGGATATTTTTGTAATATTAAAAGCAAAAAAAATTAAAGTGGACTGGAATGAGGATGATTATCTTACCCACGAGTCCCAGTTTGCAGGCTGTGAAAAAAACAAAAAGCAACCAATGAAAAGACTCTTTTACAAAGCTCCAATGAGATGTCCCCAGCGCAGGTCCATGCTCTAAACCTACAAGCCCACGGCAGAACGTCTACAGCTCAACAGGAGGACTGGCAGCTCTTGGTGGAGAGCTGAGGGATCCTCAAGTGTGTTAAGCCAATTATACACACCAGTCGCCTCCAAAGCGCCAGAGGAGAGTAGAAAAGAGGCGCATGACAAATCAAATCCTGCAATCTGCCTTAAGATCTGCCGAATAAAAATATTTTCACTTGAGGTGAACATCTTCGCACTGGGGCCGTCAGCAAAGACGGACGTTCCTTTAAACGAGGCGGGCAAAGGTTGTCGGTTGATATCTCGAAACTGACGCGTAAAGATTCAAGGGCGGTCTCGGCTTAAGACCTTCAACACGTGACGCACCTGCCGCGTAACATTTACACTGGATTATCTTTGGGGGAACTGATGTCACTCTCTAAAAAAAACGTTCTGCAGGCATCGGTCGGCCGTGGCGGTTTGGAGGCCGATCATTCACGCTTTTCTCCTCCTGTTTTGCTCTCCACCAAGAAAAATACCATAACGTGCGTTTTTTTTTTTTTTAGGTGCTACCGTTTGACGTTTCCACCAGCTAGCTGCTAACTTGCTAACTCCCTGCAGCGTAGAGCTCCCAGACGTTGTTACTGACACACAGTTAAAGGACGTAAAAACCCAAACGAGCAGCCAGGGGCTTCATATTGATCCCCAGATTATAACCGTCTTTGCGGGTTTCTCAATGTGACGCATTTCTCTATTTCCTACACGCAGTATCACAATGTATCATGAATTAACTGGATGACTTGCAAACTCACTCTATGTATATATATATATATATAAAAAAATTGTTATGTAAAATTTTCAATGATCATATATCAATGTCATCACAAATCAGAAACATGATTTTAAGGTAGTATATTACAGGTCATTGAAAATTATAATAGATATGAACATTTTTGTCATTATGGGGCCAGTTTTCCACGCCGCAAGATGCTATGAATTTAATAGCTACACATTCAGACCTGGAATACATTTTTAAACCGATGTATCTCTGTAATGAGATTAAAATTTACTTTTTATTTGCATTTCAGCCTCAACGCGATGCTAAGATAAGCCAACTCTGTATAGGAAGAAGTCAGAGTAGAGCAGGGCTCGGGTGTGACGTTCGTGTTAGACGGCGCTGAGGTGGGAAAGGGTCGCTAGAAGCGGGTTTCTACAGGTCATCATGCAACAATTCACCTTTTTTTTCAAAATTGGAAAAAAAAAAAGCAGAGCAGGTAGCACCTCTAAATATGCCAAGCTTTACAGGATGTTCTAATCTTAGGCCAGAATTTCCAGGTTTATCTGAGTTTATATAGTAGCATATATATCAGCTGCACTGCCAACTGACATCTGATACTTTAGACATCTTTTCTAATTTGCGGCTCACATAGCAGTGAAAAAAAATTCACTCCTGAGCACTAAGAATAATCAAGTGAATCTGTAAATTACAAAAAGTCCTGTGAAGCTTGGCATCTCTTGCAGTAGAAGAAGGTCTGCAGGTTCTCTATGTTCATGCCATGAATCGTCCACCTGAGTGAGCGAGGAGGTTTTGCTCGCGGCACTGAACGAGTCCAGGTCCAGGTCCAAAAGGGTGCTGCTGACTGCAGGACTGTCAGACTGACAACAACAGGGACAGGGAGGGGAGGGGCTCACTGACTGACTGACTGACTGGCATGGCACAGCAGAGGGCTTAGAGAGCGAGAATAGAATAGAATAGAATGGAATAGAATAGAATAATCAAAACAATGACAGAACAGAGAAAAGGAAAAAAACAAAACAATAACAGAATAAAATGGAATAGTATAGAACAGAAAGGAAAAATAGCATACTATAAAACACAAAACAATAATAGAGTAGAATTACATAGAATAAAATAGAATGCAGTAAAAAGAATATAAGAAAAGAGAATATGCGAGAAAAAAATAAAAACAATAATGGAATAGAGTAGAACTGAATGAAAACATAAGAGAGCAAAGGATAAATAAACAGTAATTTTTATTGGAAAGAACAGACGAAAAAATAAAACAAGAACAGAACAGAACAGAACAGAATAGAATAGAATAGAATAGAATAGAATAGAATAGAATGGGCAAGCCATGGGAGGGAAGTGGTAAAAGTGCCTGACCTGGACACTTTTTGGGGCTACTCTGTCGGCTCCCCACTCACCTCTGTGGGGGAGGTGACGCTGATGTCGGGAGCAGCGGCGGCGTCAAACAGGTTGATGATGTTCTCCGTCTTCATCTCCTTGGACGGGGTCACCTTGGGTGGAGGAGGCACTGCTGGCTTTAGCTACGGGGACAAAGGCAAGGCATTTTTTACACACTGCAAGTTTTGGCTTTGGCTTGATATGAGGGTCAGGAATGGCAATAATGAGAAGCTTCGGCGTGTGGGTGGGCGTCTACCTTGGATGGAGACTTGGGGATGGGTGGTGGTCCTCCCGGCCTGAGAGTGTGGTTAGATGCATCTTTGACACTGGGTGAGGGAGAGATAAGAGCGCAGAGAGAGAGGACAGAGCCAGATTACAGGGGGGAAGTAACGGGGACAGGAGTCACCGTGAGAGAGGGAGGCAGCGCGGGTCAGAGAGCAGCTACAAGCTACCACAACCAGAGAGAAGTTACGGGACATGCAGAGGTGGTCGTTGCAAGAGCCGTCATGCAAGACAAGAGAGTCGGTCTCCGTTCTATTCCTTCCTCCATCCCATGCAAGCAGTCTGTGCCTTCTCACGGTAAATCTTCACCGAGGAGCAGTGAAAGAGGTCGAAGAGGACACGTAGAAGCTGACAAAAGCAGCTACAGATCTGCAGATACTGAGAGAGCTCGACAAAACGCCTGCGCGAACGTACGGCCGCGCTGGGGTCAAATAGGACGGAGGAACTCATACGCTGATACGAGAGCCGGACTGTCGGCCGGGAGAAGTGAGGAAGAGAAGCCAAAACTCCAGCGGCCCCCCGAAGGCCTTCATGTGTGTCAGCTGATTTGACGAGGGCCGGCTTTCCAGCTTAACCTCGACGACTTGTCCTAAAGTGCCTTTAAGACCTTTCTGCTGTGCTGCACGGTCAGATTTAGATAAATATCTGACAACACAATGGCACTAAAAATAAATCGCAGCCTGACCAAAACGAGATGTTTGAAGCCGATGCAGATATCTGATACCGATATATCATCAAAGTCCTGTCTCTCATCTGTGATGTCTACTGTTGTGCGTGTCCCATAATGCCCTGCTGGAGCCTAATATTTCAGTAAGGTTGCGGTTTTATAGCTTGAATGCAACTCAAATGTCCATTGGTCGACTGGCAAAATGCACTAGCACCAATAACATAATAACACAATAACAAGTCAGCAAGGGGAATGGAGTGCGCCCTCTGTTGGGGATCGTTTGCCACTAGAACAAATTAATGTTTTATTATAGTCCACCTTCCTCAATAGAAGTGAACAATATTGGCGCTCATCAGCCACTGATTATTCTTTGACACGCAATTAGCAGCCAAAAAAATATCGTCCAGCTGATAAATCGGTCACAGCCAGTCAGCGTGACCAGGATGCTGCGTTACGCAACTCGTGATTTGGGGAGTGCTGCTGTGTAACGGTGTTGCCTGGTGCGGCTGTATAGATGCAGGTTAGTTCGGCTCTTGAGTATCTGCAGCTCCGAGTGCACGATGCTCCGAATTCAAGCAAGTAAGTGAGTTCACGTCGCACAACCAAGCACTAGCTCCGCCCCCGTCCCGGGGGGGACGAGCTCAAACCTGCAAACTGACTGGCATACAGACATTCGGACAGACAGACAGGAGTTGTGTCACCATGGTTACCACCGTTGCCGCAGGTTACCTCCTATTTGCTCCTGACGACGTGGCACCGC
>CAAKHG010032181.1:31204-50576 GCA_901007715.1 Dactylopterus volitans
TAGCTGTCTTTCTGCAAGGGAGTGGGGGGTTGTTAAGTGGGGGGTGGGTCTGGGTTAATGCATGTCATGTGTCTGTTTGAGCACGTTTGGGAAATGTGTTTTAGTCCATCAATTTCACATTTTCCGAACAGAAATAAAGAGTTCAACATTCAACTTTTGAGGATTGTGAAACTTTCTCACAAGTTTCCCTGCGCATTATCCTCCATTATTCAGATGCCGCAGCCACTCCTTCGATGCGCAAGACTTATTTATAAAACATAACATCTGCTAATTGCACCCAAAAAAAGCACTCGTGTGTGTGTGTGTGTGTGTGTGTGTGTGTGTGTGTGTGTGTGTGTGTGTGTGTGTGTGTGTGTGTGCGTGTGCTCTGAATGAAAGCGGGTCACTTCATTGTGGCATGTTGGGCCGCCAGGAATGTTTTTGTGACGGCTATGCACATTTTTTTTTCTACGGGCCTCAAAAATGACAGAACCTCATCACTTCATTTACTGTCATTCCGACTTCATTTCATTCATCCGGCTCAGTCAGTCGGGTTCTCACTAGACATCTGAATATTTGCATACTCTTATTTTTTGCCTCGGACTGGACGAAAGCCAGACGCATAAACAACATGGCGAGTGTTTTATTTGCAGGCTGAAATAACCAACCAGAGTGAGCGATGAGGCTCAGCCTCCCCAAAATGAGTCTCAGGATTTTACCTGAGTGGAATATCAACTAAAAAGGAAATACAGTCTCTTCAAG
This sequence comes from Dactylopterus volitans, assembly GCA_901007715.1. NCBI lineage: Eukaryota > Metazoa > Chordata > Actinopteri > Syngnathiformes > Dactylopteridae > Dactylopterus > Dactylopterus volitans. The sequence goes on from CAAKHG010032181.1 coordinate 31,946, forward strand.
CCCAATGTTTTTCGACATTTTACCGCATGAAACGATTCACTATTCAAAACCGAGTAGCAAAAAGCAGTCGGCTTGGAAATGGATTCATATGAAGGGTCGGGCTTTCCTGCTTTGCGCTGCTCACTAACCTGTTGGGGTCCGTGTCCTCCAGTTTCTCCAAAACATCATACAAATCCTGATCCAACTGCAGAAGCATAAAGACAGGAAAAGACCACATATTAGATATTACACCAAAAACCACCTTGCACCTTTATACACCTTCCACCTGATTACATCACCACTACGTCGCCTTTTCCCTCTCCCGACCTGTAAAATCCCCGCTGACGAGTGTGTCTGCTGCGGCTAGTTTGCTTCATGACAACTCTCACACTAATCACGCCAAAGCTGGTGAGAATCCTGTGCCCTACATTTGATTTGCAGAGAATAATAATTCTTGAACTAAAACTGCACCAAACAGTGCTGAAAAGACTTTTAATATTTAAGATGAATAATTTAGATTCCACTGCAGCCACGAGTTGAAGATGTAACTTTGTTTTTTTTACAGGTTGGCAATCACACAAAATTTGGTTACAATCCTGTACATATACATACAGGTCAGTTATTAAAAGACAAAGATAAAACATATTTTACATATGAATGTTACATATTCTATTATTTCAAAGTGAACCTGCATATACTTTTGACAAATAATTAAACATTCAAGGTTCTTCACCTTAAAGTAAAATACAAATATATCAAAAAATTTCATGATATACGCATCAGCCTCGGCTGTATTTTATGTTATTGATCAATTCAGGTCTGTTACTGAAACATGAATTATGACATTATGATGAACTTCCAGGATGTGCCTCTGGTTTGCTTCAAATTACATCAGAAGTGTTAAACTAACACAAGCAAGATGGGACGTTTTGAGGTGAAATAAAGAAGTTCGGCTACAAGGTAGAAGAGAGACTATGACACTCTCATCTCTCAGTACCGATCCGACTGACGCCGGAATCCCCCCGCCTACCCACCCCTGCCTCTTTCCTCAATTATTATTTGTTATATCCAGTAAATCCATCTCTAATAGATGTCTGCAAATGACTCTCACCCGGCTCATTTCCTTGTGAAACTTCTCCTCGAAACCGGCCAAACTCTGAAAGGTGCTGACGTAAAACCCGACACGACTGCAGGAGACAAGAGAGAGGCACAGAGAGAACACTGACTCCAACCGCGGCTCAATATCTGCAAGGGTTTAAGGGTTTAAGGGTTTTCCGGGTAAATGCAGCATAGATTTCACTACAATGTAATTATCGCGTGGTATTATTAAAGAAAAAAAAAGAAAAAAATCAGCACACCTGTTCCAGAGTGAAGGCAACTCCTCTTGTAAGTCGATATTTATCTCTTCAAATACCTTTTGAGCCCTTTCCAACTCCTCCTCGGCCTGAAACACATACACACGGCACAACACATTGGCAACATGCACTCATGACAACACACAGATGTTGTATGTGTGTGTTTGTGTGTGTCACATCCCTTAGTAGACAGCTGACAGTAAAGAACGACAGGGAACACAGAAAGACGGAAGCAAATGCAAACTGCCGAGTGCCGTCGACTGTTGGACCAGCAGTTTGACTGTTTTACAGTCGGCAGGGCAGTGATGTAACCACGGTAACGAAAGCGCTGTACCTGGCTCCTGGACAGGCTGCTCTGGGCCACGTTGTGTGCAGACAGGATGCCTTGAGCCCAGCCCGGGGTTGCCCTCTCCAACAGAGAGGAGGGCTGGAGGAAGGAGAAACCATTCAAATGTTAAATGATGGTTGCTTGGGGGTAGGGAGCTGGAGGGGGTGGAGATAGTCATAATTTATGATTTTAAAAATTCTGGCGTGGAAGCTGGGTTTCTTAAATACCAGAATGACCTATACAGCCGCAGGAACCTGTGAGGAGGCACAGACTGATATTTTTAGCCATATATATTATTTAGTCCATAAAAACAAAACAACTCAATGTTTAACATCAGGCAATACTAAGGTTGTGTTACATAATTAATGCATAGTACCTCATGTTTCCCTAACGCATCAATACATATGAATGCAGCATCATTAGAATTAGAATTTGAGTTTTTTTAAGAGAAAAAATATGAGGAAACGGAAATATATTTTATCACTAATTATATACCAATATTACCTACTGTGAAGGCACAAAAACTGCATTGCCAGTGAAAGAGACAGAAAAGTTAGAAAAAAGAGGTTTTCCCAATTCAATGTGGCCTCAGGTCTAAGCCACGCCCACTCCCTGTCTTCCATCTGAATACAGACAGTGACATCATTTTTCCACAAAAACAAATAGGCCACTCTTGACAATTCATACCAGACTGTTGTGTATTTGTGTTACCTTTGTGATTTTAATGCCCCCGTCCTTCTTCTTGGTCTTGTGCGTGGTGGCGTAGTTGTGCCTGGCGCTGTCGTAGTCCACCAGCTTCCTGTCTCTCTTGGCGATTCGAGCCTGAGCCAATGAAACGGGTCAAAACGGGCACCGCTGTTGTTCGCAGCAAAAGTGGCGGAGAGAGCCGACGGGCTACCTTGATATCAGGAAACTGGCCCAAGTAGGTATCCATGGAGATGAGAGCGTGGTCGACAAGCTTCTGATGGTAGTCGGTCCAGAGCACATCGCAGTCCTGTAGCGTGGAGCAACACACACACAAAAAAACTTAAAAATTAAAGAGAATAAATGACGTTTTGCTTGTTTCATTGCATCATTTTTCTTACATATACTGATCTACCCACTTTAGGGTTCTAGTATGTATGTCTTGCTTTGCTAGCCTAAAAATTCCACATAAAGAATAAACCCAAATCCTTGACTGCGTTATTTTTGGCAGCACGCTGGTTGCACTTTTTCAGACAAGATCCATGAGTCCATAAGTGATTCTGAGAGTGAACATTACCACATGATTAAAAGGAAAACTAGCACACTAAATCTGCTGATATCTCAGCCTGTCCTCAAACTCTCACTCGTGCAAGTTATCATGTAATTCAAAAATTTAAAAAAAAAAAAAAAATTAAAAAGTTTCTGACCTCCACGATGGAATCGACCTCTCTCTTCCCGTACCACTCGGGTTCATACATGTCAGCCAGACACGCCTGCACGTTCTTGGAGGACTCGTGCATGGCTGCGGACAAAAAACACACACACACACAGGTCGATGCGTACATTTGCGCACTGTTGAGTTCACGTGTGTGCGCGCGTGCGTGTGTGGCGTCCATCTGTCTGGGCTCACCTTTTACAGCCTCCAGGTATGCCCTTAGGTCCCTCTGCAGTTTGCTGCCCTCAGCCTGAACCATGAAAAAAACATGAGGATTAGAGCACCACAGGCACACACACATACAAACACACACACACACACACACACACACACACGGCAGAGCCAGCCGGGCATCTGCACGTTTCAGCCACAGCTCAGAAAGCAGGGCGCTATATAACTCCCATATCAGTGTTTGACTTCGACGTTGTGTGGGCCAATCAGAGGCGGCGCTCGGTCATGCAGCATGATCGCGTTCAGTGGACGGGGGATGAACTCTCACATATTGTTTGTTGAAGTTGATGACTCCCTCCTCGAAGGCGACGTCTTTGGTTTCATCCGCTTTGCCGAGCTTCTGCAGAACCTGCCGATGGACAGACAAGAACATGACCCGTCTTCAGCTTCCCCGCAACACGCCTGCCAAAATTTGGATTCCCCCCCTTGCGGTCAGGGGTTTTGCACAGGTTAGTCCATGACAGAACATTTACAATGATCAGCCATAACATTATGACCACTGCATGTTCACCTTAGAATATAATGCAGCAGCCCTGCAATAAATTCTCCCTTCAGGAGTTTTATGTTGGATTTTGATTGAATGTGCTTGGGAGAGGTGTTGATATATCTGAATGATTGTTTTTAGAACTGTTATTTTGTGATGCCGATGAGCTGTACTGGGTTACACTGAGAGGTGTCCCTAATAATTTGTACATTCCACACATATGCATTACGACGACCAAAATATTAGGGACATCTTTCAGTACATCACAGTATAATTCAACAGCACCACAAAATTTGTCCCAATGTTAATCATTCAGATATGTCAACACCTCTCTCAAAGAGATTTGGTCAAAATTTAACATAAAACTCCTCCTGCTGCACTGTATGTTATTGTAAACATGCAGTGGTCATAATGTTATGGCTGATCCGTGCATATTCAGGGGAAATAAGAAGGCAAATAAATCAAACTTAATTGTATTTAAGCAAATAAACAGAGAAAAGTCCAACTGACATTTTTTTTGAGCCAATACAGGACCCACAAACACACACACACACACTATGAAGACAGTCACGATCACACACTTCACTATGATCTCTGCTGTCAGTCATTTATTTCCTACATGTCACCAGCGTGATGCGTTGACTAACAGCGCCCCCTGTCGTTCATTCGGCGCACACGACGCAGGTGCCTGGTCGCAGAGACTGTAAAGGCCTCGTGCGCCGCCATCCGTACACGTTGCGGCTCGGACGGTCGCGGCCACCGCGGAGCAGGCGGAGCGTGAGCGATGCGGCCGCCGTCGGCGTGACGCGCGGCGCCTCCATCGCCGGCCTGTGTGTCATGAACCACCGCGCAGCCCGGTGATGCGCGGGGGGGCCTGCGCGCTAGCATCAAGCCCCCCCTCCTCCCCCCTCCTGCGTGCCCGCTGGGTGACATTGCCTGCAGAAGTGATGCTCCGGAGCGGGCATCAGCAGCCGAGCATCGGCGGCAGCAGCGGCGTCCGAAGGCGTCGTGATGCGACACTGCGCCGCGATGCTGGATGCGGCACTGCGCCGCTGCGGGGCTCGCAGGGGGGGAGTCCTCCCCCCCACCGGACCGGACTCTCGTTTCTCCCGCACAATCATCGCGTCAGTGAACGGCTCTCACCTTCTCCTGCGCTCTGGTGAGCTTTTTCTGAACGTTGCTGGCCACTTTCCCCGCAGTCAGTCCCTTTCCCAAATTTAACTCAGCCATCTTGTAGCGCAGGTCGGTTCTCAGGATGCGGGGAGGAAGGGAATAAATAAAATAAAATAAAAAAAGGGGGGGAAAAAAAGACGGATGGACCGCTACGGCGAGCGAGCAGGTAAATTCATCAATATCCAGGTGGGGGATAATGGTGAAGAATGTTTGTTTGCGTTGCGCGATCCTGGGGTGTATCTGGAGGGAGACGTTACGCAGAAAGCTGCGCCGTATTCTCCAATATCGAGCTGCTGTGCGCGCGTCCGTGACAGAGGAGGAGGGGGAGGAGGAGGAAGAGGAGGAGGAGGATGATGCTGCCCGAGCGGCTCTTAAAGGCGCAGATGCTCTTAAACGCGGCTGCTGATGTGCTGCTGCAGGAGCGGAGGAGAGCGGGTCACGTGACCTTTGCAAACGCATTATGGTGGGAAAAGTGTTTTTTTTAATGACTTTTAAAACAGACTTCAAATTGCTGCTAGTATCCCAAAATTGCGTGTAATCATACTGTGTAGGCTTTATGATTTGGTTAAATTACCCGGAAATCGCCCTGTCAGTCAATGTTGAACAGTAAAGCTAAATCCAAATGTTTGGAATCAAGTATAAACAAGAATGTGTTCTATAGCAGCAATGTTGACTGGAGTTCTTAAATGCGTTTACGGTTAGTTGAGACAATGAATTTGATGAAAAGGTGATTGAATTCTGCTGAAAAACTGAAATACATTTAATATTAGAAATGTAGAATTTTTTTTTAAATTGAATTAATTTTTTTTGTAGAAAAATATTTGGTTAAACTCCCTTAAATCAAGCTTCTTAGTCCTCACTTAAATGGCATAATCACTGCTTGCAATAAGAATTTGAATGAAAAATATTCTATAAATCCATAAGAAAATTGTGTGGACACATTTGCTCCATAACATATAAAAAAGTATAAGAAAAAAAAGTACCAAAATATTGCAAAATTTCAGAAGCAGACCAAATGTGCCTCTTGTAAACAGAGAAATAGAAAAAAATATAAGTAGAAAAGCACCCCTTTAAAAACAGAGCAATATGTAACAGACAAACATTTTAAATATGATAAATAAGAAACACGAGTACAGTTACAGGATGTGCTGATATTGAAAGTGTGCAAAATGTTGCTGTGTGCATTTTAATGCCAAAAGATACAATAATATGAGTCATTTGGCGCGTTTAAATCAAGTTTCATACAGACGGCTACTGGACACACCCCACGGGTCTGCCAATGAGGGACGTTCACACATCGGCAAATGAAAAGATTTAAGGCCGAATAGCTGTTCTTACATTTTCACAAAAACATCACAACACCCCCAGTGGTGCCGTGCCAAGGAAAACATACTCTTAAAATAATGTTGCGCTTTCACTCTTTTTATCACCTGAATCAATAGCCTATCAAGCCAACGCTAATCTGTTGATGTGATAAACTGTTTACCGAGTGACATTGCTGGAGGTTAATATGTGATATCAGGTAGTCATGTTGACACAGAAAAAAGATAATGTCTGAAATGGAGAAGAAAGTCGGTGTTTATGCCGCTGAAACTGCAACCCGAATGACCAAATATGCCACCGCAAGGTATTTGTCAACTTGAGTGAAATGGTGAGCAAAAATATCATCCACGCTTTTATACGAGGAGAGCGGACACCTTGAGGGATTCATTTGTCGGGTTATTTTTGTTGACTGATGACAAGAACACGATGGCAGGAAACTACCAATATACCTGAGTGCTCCTGATTTCTAGGGTCAAATACCGAAACCCTCTTGAAGGCAATTGAACACATCACTTTGTCATATTTTTTTGGCGCAAACATATTCGGGAGGTGCACAGTGTTCTCCTGGAAAATTAGGCTAAATTTGTAAGTGCATTAAAATGAGGCACACGCAAGTAAGAGGGAAAAAAGATGTTTTGTTAAAAGATGTCTTCGTGCTTTAGGATGCGCTGGGTTGCAAACTGGACTAAAAACTAATTAAAGATCGTTTCAGTTTCCATTTGCAGTGCACATGAAAAGTGCATTTTTCAGGCAAAAAAAGCCACTGTTTTGAGAGTAATATAACAATGGATTTCAGAACAAATTTCCTGCAAACGCTTGAATGTGAATAAGTAGATTAGGATAGAACTTTATTATGGAAATAAAAAAATCATCTTTCTATCTCACCGATATACAATTTAAAACAAGACAATCGGTTAAAAGCAACAGAAAAGCAAGCGGCAACACAGAAACAGTCGTGCAAGAGCAACATAAAATCAGTCACGGATTAAAAAACGGTGTCAAAACAAATAAGATCCAACAAATAAGAGCAAAAACAGTCTACAAACAGGTCTACGGATTGAAACTCATCTGTAGTTTTGTGGAACTGAGAATATTTAGGAATTTAAAAACATAATCCCATAACTGATGGCTTCCTCGTTAGAATTTATATTACTTCTTTTTAAAGCTGTGGGTTTTCTTCTTCAAAGATGGCCATCAGCCTTCAAGAAAGCACGTTTGCCTAATGGACTGTAGCAGCTTCTGCCCGGCTCGGACGCGCTGGCTCACACTCGTCCGCCCTCCAGATGGCGCCGCGAGCCTGCCGCTCACGTCTACAGAGCCAACGACTTCAAAAAAGGGTCTCCAGCTTCTTTCACATCCACAAAACAAACAAACAACAACAACAACAAACCCATCTGGTTGTTTTTGCTCATCCGCTAAGACTCTGGTGTTGGACTGAAGCTCTGCGCCGCAGCGGAATGCAAACATCCCCCAGATTAAGATGTAGCGTTTGTCGCTTTGCGGTCTGGAGGGATTTGCTGTTACGCGATGGCTGTATTGGTTTGCTGCTGCTGGTGTCAGGAGACACTTTTTTTTTAAAATTTGATGACGTTTTTTGACTATCAGAACCGATAAAAGTAAACCGGGCGCCTCAGGTGGCTGCTGCTCGCCGGGAGCTCTCCAGGGTCCTGAACTCAGCCATCACATTGCTGACGGAACCAAAAACGCGAGGCTGTCGGGAGCGAGGGAGGCCGCCAAAACATGGCAGTCGCAGTTTTCGCATTTTGTGATGCGTGTGCGCCTCGGAGGGGGAGACCGGAGGAGTCTGGATTTCCGTGGCCACATCCTGGTCCTTTGAACGTCACAGAAACAAACGTCACATGTGTTTGCGTCGCTGCTCTCTGGACCTGCCCTCGCGCCAAAATCGGCGGAACATCGCCCGCCGTTTTTGGCGAGTGAAATGTGTCAAAAAAAGGTTAAATAAACGCGGCAAATGTGTCACTTGAGGCTGGTGGGCACAATTGGGCACATTAAAACGAAAACGTCGGTAATGAGTGACGGCAGAGAACATCGTCTCGGCACAGATGGGCTGGCCGACACGTGTTTTAACAAACGAGCCGTTGGTGTCAATTCTATTGTCTTGGATTAAAGAATATTTTAAATATTAACACGTTTGTATTGTTGGTTGACAGCAAAGGTGAGCGAGCCATCCCTGCTGATGCCCAGCCACAAATGTTGGCTTTAAAAAATGAGATATGTTCTCTCAAATGTTTTGTTTTAAATTCTTGTTTGGTTTAAACATTCAAATTGTTTCTATTGGTTACTTAATTTTATTTTTTTTTTAATCTGTAGCAATTGTTAGCATAAACCACTTGTTGGGGTTTGCGTCACTTGATTTCAGAAAGCATTTGTGTACATTAAAACACGTTTATGTATTTGTTCACCGTATTTTTATAGTATCTATTGATTAATCTGTTTGTGTGAGTATAAGTTTTGTCCATTAAATTATTTTTTCCTCTATATTTGTTATTTACTCATTTGTGCCGGAGACCTTGAGCTGTCACTTGCTGCGGAATGTAAATTACACCAGGAAAAAAAATTGTCAAAGTGTGAAAAGAAGACAAGTGTTATTTGTTTTTTTTTTATGCTGACGATTGTCATAACATTTTGCGCACAAACAGGCAACACACACACACACACACACACACACACTACACACAAAGTACACACGACACGTGAGTGCCATGATGATCCTGCCCCCCCTCCCTCCCTCCCTCCATCCTTTATCCGCGACAATAACAACATTTGGCCACGAGTCACCAGGCTCGCTGGCTCCCGTTAATGAAACGCGTCGCCCTCCCGCCTCCTCCTCCTCCTCCTCCTCCTCCTCCTCCCACCTCCCCCCTCTCGCGCTGCGGGAATGGTTTCACCCGTTAACCACAATGAGACACAAAGGAAGCGCAGCGAGTCTTTCATGAGCGGGGATGAGGACGATGTAAACATGGCGTGGAAAAAAAGAGGAGAAGAAACAGCAGCAGCAGCAGCGAGCCCGTCGTTCTTCTAGCGTCACACGAGGACAGTCGAAACTGAGCCCGCGGAGGAAGCGGGACTTGAGCCCGGTTCCGTGCGTCCTCGCTTGAGAGGTGTGAGTGTGTGTGCGTGCTTGCGTGTGTTTTGGGGGGTCCTCTGGAGTTGCTGGCTGCTTCGTGGACTCGGGTCAGGATGTGGAGCCCCTCCAGCTGACAAGTGTGTCCGTGTGCGTGCGCGCGCGCGTGTGTGTGTGGTGCGGAGGAGAGAGGGGGGGGTTCTTCTCTTCTGTGTCCGCTCCCATGGACTCCGGAACCGGCGAGGAGAAGCCAGCGGAGATGTTGCGTCTTCTGAGGTGAGTTGTCTTTGTTCGCCGCCTCCTACGACAGTTCCGACGCGCCTGGCTGCTTTAACTTCGCTGCGTCCGTCGAGCCTCAAAACGTCGGGACGAACCATTACGCGTCGTTCCGAAAGCCTATATTTTTGGCTTATTGCTAATTGCATCGGAAAATCACGAGCTTGGAAGGGGGTGGAGGGGTTAGTGGGTGGGTGAGATGGCTGAGAGGAGGAGGAGGAGGAGGGGAGGGGGGGTGGAGGGTGGAGGGGGTCTCCAATCTCGGCTCTGCTATTGTTTCCCTCCTATTGTTTTCAAACAGACGGGACGGAGCGTTTGGCGCCGTCAGACTCGGGAGCATCTTCGCGGCCGCCGAACACGTCCGCGTGGCTGCCGGATGAATCCCGCGCGACGAGGCGACGCCGATGAATAATTGAAGTGACTAAAAACTCTGAATTTGATACCCGCGGGCGGGCGGACGGACGGACGGACGGACCGACGGCGCGTAAACAGCGGGCGCGTCACGTGCACCCACCGATCCATGTATCCATCCATCTCGGCACACGAGGCGTCGTTATAATTAGCAGTTTGCGGGGGTAAAAAAGGAGTAATTATAGGCTGCCGCGCGCACGCCTACTCCATCTTTTTTTTTTTTTTTTAGCTTTTAAAATGCATTTATTTAGCGAGCAAAATGTTGACTTTATGTTCTGAGAGGAGACAAAGCTTGGGAGCTGATGATTGCCAGTTGAATTATCCGGGTTAGCGCCTCGCGCAGTATTACCATATGTCATAGTTTGCTGTAATAATAACACTACTAATCATAATGTGGGTGTGTTAAGTGTGTGTGCCGTGAGTAGACAACCAACAGGCACACATCCTCTGTCTTAGCGAAGACATTCATTGACATTCACCCCGACCAACACTTACCTTACACCCGCCCCTAAACCCAGTTCCAGCCGAGAGACTCAAAGGAAAAGTCACTCCAATCAGCTTTTTAAACATGTGTTACGAAGTGAGAACTGGCCAAAATGTCCTAACGTTAATGCAAATATACTTTTTTTTTTTTTTTTGGTCCTCGGTATAAAGCAAGTACAAGTACACACCTATACACACACAAATGGCATTTGCTTGCAGGCAGAGTCGGATGGAGCGGTGAGAAATAAGTGGAACGTGAGCGCGTGGGAGGGAAAGAGTGGAGATTATGCTGTTGCCCCCGCTGCATAGTTTGATTAGGAATACAGATTATTGGGAGCACGTCTGCCCTAAAGTGAAATTACATCCCCGTAGCCGGGCACCTCTCCTGGGATAACGGTGGATCTGCCAGCCGCGCGGCATCTGCGTGGATTATCCCGCGGAAACGGCCGCAGTGGCTGGGATGCGTGGAAAAGTGTGTGAGTGTGTGAGACCGCCGTTGCAGCTCGTTGCGCTGCGCGCGTTCAGCCGAGTGATGCGAGGCGAGACACACGCGCTGGCTCCGAAACCGCAGGGATTCTTACTTTGTTACACGTCCTCTAACAAGACTTTTCTTTTTCGCTCCTAATCCGTTTTTCTCGGCCGAACGGTGACCCTGCGGTCTCACCACACATCTCGTTCTGAAACTTTGTTTTTTGTTTTTGGTAAATAAATTGGTCGGCGGCTTACTTTCTCATTAAAAACAACACAGCTTCTCTCAGTTCAGCCAGCTATTTTTCAGCCGGGATCTCATTTCTCCGGCAGGCCCGGCGGAGCAAAGAGAGCCGGTTGTAATTGTTTGCCTGCTGTACTTTTCCTCAGCGTTTCTTAAACGTTCGAATAGTGACATCACTTCTGCAACCTAGATGTCTTGCAATAATTGGGTAGGCCGGCGACTTTTGGATGATGGTGACTGAGGTGAAGAGCGCTCAGAAATGTGACAATATAAACATTCACCGTGATTTAAACCTCCGGCTTTTTATGGCCCATTAAAACGAGTTGAACGAGGCCCGATATGGTGCATTGCTGCGAGTTATATAACCAACCCTTCTTCTGCGACTACGGAACTCAGCCAAAAGTGACAGGCTCAGACTTGATGAGAAGTTTTGGCCACCAGTCAAAAAACTATCTCCTTGTGGCATTTTCCATTTCCGCGGCTGAATTAGATGCAGGGAAGAAAAATAAAAATATTAAAAAAAAAAAAAAAAGCAGAGTGAGGCATCTTCTGCATTTTCACAGCCATAAAAAAAGAAGAAAAAAAAACATCCTCTTCAAAATAACACTAATGAGAGTTGCTCGGCAGGAAGAGGAAGCTACTGCCTCGCAATAACTGTAAAATCTGGCCTCATCATCATCATCCTCATCCGGTGTTTTATGCCGTTTTTACAGTCAAGTTTACCGTCAGGACGGCATGGAGACGACACAGTCCGCCGGCCGCCTGTTTTTTCCCCGCTGGCTCGCTGCGCAGTGCTGAGGCGACGGGTTATGTAAGCGCAAGGGAACATAAGCCAGAGAGACTCGGCCGAGCACACAGCTACAGCGGCGTCTGCGAGCGCAGCCGGCGTGCCGGGCGGCTCACGGGTTTCACTGTGTGTTAAATAGATGGATGAGGGTTTGAAGAGGGCAGACGGGGGTGGTGGAGAAGGAGAGATGGCAGGGTTATGCTGAACAGATTTAAAATAGCAACCGAAATATTGAACAGTTCAAATAAGGCGGTCACGGAGAGATTTGGGACAAAGCAGGAGGAAAAGAAACGGAAAAAGGTGCGAAACGGAGCGGACGAGCGCGAGAGCAGAGGGGAGCGAGGGGGGTGGAGTCGATCCTAATCCCGTTAATAGACACCGGCCTGTCCTTCCCACTGGCAAATTCACACACACACACAAACGCGTGACGCGCACGCACGGGTTCAAAGTAGCGTCAGGCGTATTGCCGTTTGCTTAGCTCACCAATATGCGGGCTGAGCCGCCCTATACGCTAAATATACGCCGAGCGGGACGCGCTGGCTGCAACGGGGGCATGACGTGGTGGTGCGCCGTGTGCTTGTGCCCTCTGGCAGTGTGTGGCTCTTTTATGCGTGTTTGCCTGCCGTGGTGTTTTGTGGCTGTCGGTGTCCACACACACGCGCGCGCGCACACACCTGCTGAAACTGCTTTTGTGGTAGATCCAAACGGCACCTGCGAAAGGCGATTGTCACTAGAAGTAAAAGATTATATTTATATATCAATGTTTACAGATTGTGCTGCGTTTGTGAGTTGAGTGGCAAAAAAAATATGCCAATGTGTCACAGTACACATACACAAACGTTTAGTCCTCCACTTCAGTTATTCACACATCTCCTCCGCAATACGTGGCAGCGGCAGTTTTACACTGACTAGTTATTTTGCAGATTGCGATTTTAATGAGCATAATGTAACATTACGCGCCGTTAAGCGGCAATTTGAACCACCCGGCTGCAAAAATTAGCGCATCCTTAACCAGCTACGGCAGTAAAACGCTGTTTGAACAGTGCGTTCATGCCTCAGTAGTTGTGCTCCAACCAGATGATGGTGTTCTGTAAATGCAAACCTCTGCAAAAGCCAGTGGCAATGCAGTTTTGTTTGTTTGTTTGTTTTTTTTGCTTTGTTAAAGAGATCAGTTCCGAAATGCGCCACCTCTCCACTAAGTTTGGGTAAATTGGTATCCTGGTGGTTTGTGAGGCAATTGTGCTAACAAACAAACAAACGCGGGCATAAGGATTGTAATAGTTACAGGTTAAAAATTCTACTTCTGCTCCATTTTACTTTCATACTTTCAAGTTCTTGTTGGTTTTGTAGGCAGTCATACATACCTGCAAAAGGGGGAGAAAAAAAGTGGAAAAAAAGTATATATTGGACTCAGCCTCCTCTGGCACTGAAATAATAAAAAAAAAACAAAAGCATAAAGTAATTATGTCAGAGTCGGTGTCTTAATGGAGTTGGAAAGAAACAGTGACTCCGTTTCCGCTTTTTATCTCATGCCTTAAACGGATCGACCTTAAATTATCCGCGCAGACGTCGGCGGGCGACAGTCGCGCATTTCGGGCGCAAATTATGTTTGGATGTAAAGCCGAATGGCCACTCATGAGGGACATTTGGAGACAGAGAGATGGAGAGGGGTAATTTAGATGCAGGACAAAGTAGCAGGTCTGGCTTGAAAGAAGTTATATTGTTTGATGAGAGAGACGGAGAGAGAGAGAGAAAGAGAAAGAAATGGAGACGAGAGCTTGAAAACAGCAGTCAGATAAACGCTGCTGCAAAGAGACGTTGAAAGAGAGAACAGCCTTGTAATCTGATGAAAGCCTCTTTACTCCTCTGTCACCTCACCTTCAGGCCACCAGCAATGACCAAGGCTTAGAGAGGGATCAATGCTGAGACCACCAGCGTGCGCGCGCATACACACTCACACACACATGCAGGCACGGACACACACACCTGGAATCATTTCGATGAGGTGCTCCAAGGCCGCCCAGAGTTCACGAGCCGCACATGAAAACTCTTGGGATCACTTGACCTCACAGCATTTTAGATTTGTTATTTTATGTCATTATTTGTGTTTAAAAGCGCTTACTTTATTTGCTTTTTTTTTGAGGTGAGGAGGGGGGAGGGTCGGAGTGTCCATTGGACACTTGAACATCTCAATAGATTTGGGGGCTCAAAAGGGAAACGGGCGCGAGTGTGAGGAGAAAGTTAATGGTTCCTCAGCCTCCATACAAATCACCCCTGCCGCATTTAAGCTTAACGACCTGAACAAACAGCCGGGCCGAGCCAAGCCTGCTTCAGTGGGAGTGTCCTCCGCCGTCGAGTCATGCTCGGGAGGCTCTGGGAGGCCTCGCCGTGGGAGCTCCTGTGCTTTCTAGTGCGAGCGCGCTCGCCGCGATACGCAAGCTCAGGAAAGTACATCTCTTTTGCAAGTTTCTGGCCGTGGGCCAAACTGTGTTTGACACGCTGAGATTTTTTGTTTTGATTGGATAACCTGGTGGACTGGTGGAGGACGCCTGCATGAACGTCTGCACCCGATTTAATAGCAATCCTGATGGCGATAAGAGGAATTGTTTCATAAAGCTAGAAATACGAAGGAAGTAGCCCACCAAACGACCTGGAATTAAAGGTAAACTTTGCAGATTTTGAACCAGATTTAGATCAGTACAATGTGGGTAGAACTGTATATGCAAATGAGCAATATCCAATGATACAGCTTGTATTTGCCCCTTTTTTTTTTGCACGCCCGCCATTCATTCAGAAAGAGGTGTTTATACGGACCATTTTCATTCTGTTTGGGCATGCAAACCAAATATAACTGGTATGTTTGCTTCCATGTAAACGCAGCTACTCATAAGTGGTCTAAAATTGATTTAAAGAAAAAAAAATCCAGGAAACCCCCACTGCCAGCTCCACACGGCCCAGACAGCAGCTGCGGTAACATTAATCGACGCGTCGGAATCTAAAATCTCCGTCCAGCAAATGCAGACTGACGCGCAGCACCAACAGCCGTCAGAGTCGCTGATATTCATCTGAACCCGCAGAGCTGCGGGAGGCCAGACTGTGACAAACCCAGTTTACGTGCTGAACTTTTTTTTTTTCCCCCCATGAATGAGCCTCATGAACACAATCTACCGAACGCTGCCGCGTCCCAAACAAACACCGCTATCGCGCACCCGCTCGATTTCAAGCCGCCGGCTCCTTTGTTTTGTTTTTCCTCTCTCGCACGCGTTTCTCTCGGGATCTCGGGAAGTGACGTTACGTCTCCGGCGGCGTTTGTGTTCCAGAGCTTTGCTGGAACACTGCAAACACGCGGCTTCCGCAAAAAAGATTCAACAACTTCTTCCAAAAGAAACCGGCTTCTGTGAAATGTAGTGCAAAACCACCAACGGTGCGACGCAGCAGCATCATCATCATCCACAGTGCCGTCTGCTCCCTGCTGCATCACCACCGCGGCCTCTTCCTCCTTCCCACATTCGGCCTCATATAGGCGATCCTGAACATTAGACTCCAGCAGTTAACAGGCTGTTGTGATTTTATAGCGACTCGGAGTTTAGAAAGTGGGAGCGGCCTTGGAAGACAATCTTGGCATTGTAGGGTTTTTTACCTTTTGGGTAAAAAGCAATAAAACAGCCCGTCTTTTTTTTTTTTTTTTTTTTCGATCTTTGGGAAGCATAAAGTTAACAAATATTCGCATGCATTTTCTAGTTTTATAAGGGGATCGTCTTCCCAGTGGTGAAAATTCCTTTTAAGATGGTTTTTTTTTGTGTGTACTTTTGGAAATGTCTTTTTTGAAAGAAAACCCCGAGCAGTTTTAAATCCCTTACAAACTCATCTCTGTGCCTCAAAATTAGTTTTTTTTCCTGTTAAAAAAAATTCTTTTATGGCCTTAGAGTGGCTGGGTTGTCAGTTGTATGAATATGCTAATCGTGCGCTCCCACCCGTCTCCACGCTACTGACACTTGCCTGCAGTGCTATTGACTTCTCTGTGCTTCAAGTTGGCTGGTTAGCTTGCTGGCTGGCTAGGTAGCGTCTCCTCCTCCACCGTGTTCACAGCAGGTGCTGAATATGGCCTTTATGACAACACTAAAAGTGGGAAAGCAGCTATTCAAATTTAAGTATGTTTTACATTGTTGTCATGAATCATATTGAACCCTTTTCCTCTGTCCAGTAACTAGCCACTTTATTTTGAAATTTTGTTCCTATAAACACTTAAATTGAAGAAAAGTTCCCTTGCTAATAGATATATTCTTTCACCGTTTCTGAATCGCTGCCATAATTCCTGGCATACGTGTGCACCCCAGCGTTTGGCGTTGAGCCACCAAAGTTACTGTATATAATGTACAGCATCATGGAAAAGAATTCTCTTTAAGAGTGCATTTCTTGAAATCGCTGGAATCTATGAAGTCTTAAACTAAGCACGACACACGTGATGGAGACATGAATGAAAATCAATAACAGGGACGGAGGCAGAAAGAGTATAAAAGCAGTTGGGAGAAGCAAGGACAGCATGTGAGACGTGTTCAGTTAGGCACGAAAATTTAATAGAATGCTGCTGGATTCGAGATATACAAAGCGTGGTCACCCCTCTAATAACTGTACAAATGACAACTGATGACCATACATATGTTTGTGGAGTGACAGCACTATTCTCCCTGGCGACAGATGGACTAGATGGAACCAACGTCATCCTGTTAGTAATCATGACATCAGCAACAGTTACTCATGGTCACATACACATGAACGCTCAACCTCCCTCCTGCTTTAAACTGGGAAGCGCGACAGCGGGGTCAACAGTGCAGACACACGGCAGCCGCATCACGGTCACCACCGCCTCTCTGTTCAAATATCCGCGGTGTATTGCACGTAATCCATTTACATTGCATCATAAGGCTAATATAAGAATTACTGTAGAGAGATTTTTTTTTTAGCGCCCCGTTCTCATACTCCCATTGCAGTTTAAGAGTTTCCAAATGTCACCATCATAAATCGGGTTTTGGACGCCACCCTTGCTCCGACTGCCACAGAAGAGCGAGAGACAGAATAAAAAGAGCCACACAGGCAGCAACAGAGTCTGATTTATGTCAGCGCCGAATCAAAGGATGCAAAGACTGACACACAGAAATTCAGATGATTTCGGGCTCTTTCGGCCACTCAGAAACGCACATCTGAGGTTGGTTTGCTGGTAGTTCTCAGCGCTGATGAATACAAATGGTCTAAAGCGAGTGGATGCTGTGGTGGTGGTGTTGTCTGTACTGCTGGACAGTACTTTGTACAGCTATTTCATCGTCTTGATATGAGCATTCGCAATATCAATGTCTCAAAAAGGGGAGAATATAGCCAAAAGAGCCTGAATTTCCAGGCACAATGGACCCCTTTCGCGTGGAGAACGCACGATAGTTGTTGATGCTACATTTAAAATAACAGAAGCGTGAACACACAATCGTGTAGTGTCGCCATAGAAATACGGCGCATCCATTCGCCCATCCTTTGGAGCCTAAACTGTCTGTCTGTCTGTCCATCTGTCAGCGGGGTTATGCAAAAACTGCCCCGCTGATTTTCATGAAACCTGACTGAAGCACGAGCCAAGTAAATGTGGGTCCGGATCCAATATCATGGGGCAGTGCAACAAATTAGTTGACAACACTGCGATTTTTTTGAAGAGATGTTCAGAATCTATAGCATATGACATCACACACCATATGGGGTGTGAAGGTGAACTGCTCTAAAAAAAAAAAATACATATATATATATATGTGTTTAACTCGTACTCAAAATAGCACATTTATCACTTCACATATAACATTTTTGTCACAATGCAGGAAAATATGTTGCTTTTCATGCAATGTAATCACACCATTTTTGTGACAGAAACAACACCCAAACGCCACGAAGCATCGACTACAATCTCGTGTGAAAACAGGATTTTCTGGAGTGAAACTGAAAAGGAAACTTTTAACTTGCTATATTTCCCACGTATGTGACATCACAAAAAAAAGAAGATTTTTATCGCCATGCTCAACAGAGAGTCTAGTTTTTCCCAATATAAAGCTGGAGGCTATGGCTGTACTGTTCTTTATGCGATAGTCAAGAGAGTCTCGCTCAGCAGAATACTAGCCGTCACGTCACCATGGCAACCTCTAACTGCAGCTGAACACTCACACCCTTTTTTCACATCCGCCTGCCCTCTGAATACTGGAAGTTTACCATAGAATATAATGAAGTCCCGCTCATATGCATTAGGGTGACAAAATATTAGGGACACCTCTCAGTGTAACCCAGTACAGCTCAACAGCGCCACAAATTACAGTCCCAACAACAATCATTCAAATATGTCAACACCTCTTTCAAACAAACATTCTACATAAAACTCTAAAAAATTCACTGCAGGGCTGTTGCATTATATTCTATAGTAAACATGCAGTGGCTTTCCTGTTATGGCTGATCAGTGTGTGTATATATATATATATATATATATATATATATATATATATATATATATATATATATATATATATATATATATATATTAATCAGCGATACTTGTTTCAGAAAACACTACATGGAATAAG
>CAAKHG010032186.1:0-14036 GCA_901007715.1 Dactylopterus volitans
GATATGATACGGGCATGGCACACAAGCGATGGACTGATTAGAACGTGGAGGTTGAAGGTCTTTGTCGCTGCGACCTCATCAAACGTGTTTTTGGCCATAACTGGGACGAATTGATGAAGTAATGCCGTTTTTTGTTTTTTTTTAATATATATATCCAAGAGGTCAGAGGTCAGCCTCAAGGCGGTGTAACAGTGCTCCGCGAAAACTCCTCCCCGGTCGTCGGCGGCGGAGGCGCGCAACCGTGAGGCGGAGATTCCGCTCGGGCTCTCGCGACTGAGCCGAGTGGAGAAAAAAAAACCGCTGCGTGTCCTTCTGTCACGAAAAGCGGCCATCTCCCCTTCCCTGCCTCCACCCTGAAATAATTGGAGGAATGTGAGGGACCAGCGCGGCAGCAGCCGAGGTCCAGGAAGTATAAAAACCAGACTTTTGCCGACAGCTGAGTTGGATAAGACGACGAGTCAAGATGAGTCAGTTTCGCTGCAGTCGCTCTCCTCGCGTCTCTCCTCGTCTCCCAGGAGACCCCAACCCTTTTTTTTTTTTTTTTTTTTGTAAGCATAAAATCTAGAAGGCAACATCTGGGGAACATCCAGCCTATATAATAACCTGGAAAGATTTACGGGCGAGCGATCCCGGAAGATTAACATCCCAATGAAACTAAACGATATTTCAAAGCTGAGAGCGGCACTATCCGTTACCTTTTGTCTGGTCATCCTGTATATCTTAAACTCTGCACCTCGCACGCTCCTATTTTGTCTTAAAGCCCGTGTTTTCGGCCGCTCTGCATGAGTCTTTGACCCCCACTGCAACCCAATTACAGATACTTCCTAATGGATATCCTCTTGTCTCTGCTCTCTGATCCTCTACTGCTCCACTGGGATGAGGACTTGTTTGTCTGCAAGTGTGTGTGTGCGCGTGTGTGTGTGCGTGTGTGTGTGTGTGCGTGTGTCTACATTGCTATACTGTACTCATTGTAATTGGATAGGACTCGGGTTTACACAAGCATCCTGAGGGCTGTTCATTACAGGTTGCACCACATGACCGGTGACCTGGTTACTCCAACTGATATTTGACCCCTTGCAGTGGTCTGTCAAGTTAACCACCTTGTGCGGCCTGCAGGTCAGCAGAGAGAGACGTGCGTCATGTTTGGGTTTTTTTTTTTTTTAATCCTCTTGTGTTTCCATTAAAAAATAATAATAATAAAAAAAAAACCTCATAAACTGCACTGCATAGTAAAATTGAAGTATTTTTCCATCATTCTGTTTCTTCAATATCGCGTGTATTTCAGCACAAAGTTTCCACTTCTACCTTTTCCTTTGTACGCCAACCAATAAGTTAAGATTAATGCGATGATGATGCATAATAAGCCCGTGTGCATGTTGCTTCTGACATGCTACTTGTTGCCTCTGCACTCATCCCGCCAGCAGTGAGGGGGGGGGGGGGGGGGGAAACAAAAAAAAACACCCCCCAACACCCACACAGCAAAAACCTTCAACTTGGTATGTGTGTGTGTTCCAGGAAAAAGTGATCAAAGCCCCTTCCTTTTTCTTAAGGCTCAAACAATATTTACTGCTCTGTCTGAGGAATATATATTGCTTTGTTTGGTGCGGAGGGTCCCATCATTCGGAAGAAGAGGGGGAAACGAGGGATGCTTTACTTCTAGCGATAAAGAGGAAAGTGTGCCGAAGCTGCAGCATTCGATGGCCTCATAAAAGATGGGAAAAAAAAGGCCTCAGTGCAATGTTTGATGCACAATTAAATGCATAATTGCAGTTGCGCCAACTGCTCAGGTTGCGGCTTACATCCATATCTGTCCGTAATATACGACGTATGCAACGAAGACTTTAAAGGAATTGTATTAAAAAAAAATGCAGTGACCTCATCCTGTTGCGTCACGATCAGCGTATGATTTATGGAAAAACAAAAAAAACAAAACATGTTTTATGAGCCTCCATGACCTTGACCTCTTACCACCAAAAAAAACTAATCAATTCATCCTTGAGCCCGAGTTGATGTTTGCGCTAAATCTGAAAATATTCCATCCAGGCATCCAGATTTTCCAAGATGTCACAGACACATAACAAAACCTCACAAAAGATGCCAAGCTAACGTTGGAGCGCGTTATCATTACGTATGTGTTAGACATACAGCAAGGGGGAATGAGTCTTGGCGTGGCTGAAGTGATCTTAAACGCTCATTTGCAATTTATGTGTCATAAAAAAAAAGAAAAACAGAACTGTATTTACTAGCGAGGTATTAAAAAAAAGTAATTTATGCCAACACGCCAGCGAGAGCCATGGCCGGTGGCTTTATGTGCTCGGGTTGTCTGTTCATTCAACCATCCCACTCTTGTGGACATAATATCTCAGGAATTCCTTCAAATATGGCACCGGCATCCACTTGGACTGGAGGATTGGTTATATTTTAGCGGTCAAAGGTCACTGACGTCATGCAAGTTGTTTTTGGCCATATTTCAGCTCGAGAGGCAGCGCGCCGATTAACGCGATTTTTCACACACACACAAAAAAATTCCAGCGGAATCGAGTGTTGACATTTAATTCTAGTCTTCACCTCAGAGGGGTCACCAGCTCAGCACGTCACCGACAGAAAAAAAAAATTACACTAATATTCAGAGTCAGCAGCAGGTGTTTGGACGGTGGTAGAGTACAAATACACTGCGATAGGGATATTTCATATATTAGACATGTGGTACCACATTAAACATTATGAAGCACATGTGGTTTGATTTAATGACAAATGGAATTTTTTTTTTTTTAATCATTCAAACTTAGCACATCAGATTTCTGCTGTCAGCTCCTCAAAATGGAGGTTCAGGCAATCGAATCCGGCACGAGACTTCATCGCTCCCCATCACTGTGTGTTTACAGGAATATCTTATCACACGCATCTACAATAAGCCGGTAAGCCCACATAAGCTTGGAGATTTTGCTTGACCTCACACCTGAAAACACTCACTATAAAAACACCATTAAGATGTGGTACAATAAACAAACAACTTTGGTGTCGTTCCAGGGAAGAGAAGCGCATATGGCCACTAACTGTTTATTGGACGACTATGATACTGATAAAACGTCTACTAAAGTCCATTATTCGGAGCAGAGACCTATAGAAACAGCTGATTTATGGCTTGAGTGTGCAG
Source organism: Dactylopterus volitans (assembly GCA_901007715.1). Classification (NCBI taxonomy): domain Eukaryota; kingdom Metazoa; phylum Chordata; class Actinopteri; order Syngnathiformes; family Dactylopteridae; genus Dactylopterus; species Dactylopterus volitans. The sequence continues at coordinate 3,158 of CAAKHG010032186.1, forward strand.
TTAAAGAACACCTGTGTGTTTTTCCATCTGGCAATTAAAGCTGAGCGCGATCGCCACAGTTGGTTTGGTCAATATCCATCATTACTGCAAGAGATTTGACAGGTGTTTTATTACAATCTCGCCGGTCATTGTTTGCCTAAACAAGCGAGAGTCGCAAGGAGTAGTGGGAGTGAGATGCAATAAGGTCCTGCATTATTCCTTTCCAAAAGTTATTTCAGTCAGCATTTAATCGGCGCTAAGTGGTAGAAAAAAAAGTGTAATTTGGGGGGAAAATATGGGGTCCCACAAGGCAGCTGACTGGGCCCACTTATACACTCTCATTTATGGGGCTTATGCGAATTGACGGCACATTCTCATCCCTCACCGTCAATTAACAACACTCCCAACTCAACACTTTCTTTCGACACATCATGTTTAAACAAATGCAACAAAGAACTCTTTTCTGTTGGTCATTTTTTAGGCACATTAGGCTCACGGAGTGTATATTAAGCCTGAAAACATGTGTGAGGCAGGATAAACACCAGGCTCACTTACAGTGACAGACTTCCTCATTTGCAACTAGGAGCTGCAAGTATAAACAGTGCTTGCGACTGTTAAGGCTTTACTGCACTTTCTAAAGCCATGCAACGTCTTTAGAGATATTTCATTCAGTTTAAATTGCATAATCAAGGCCAGGTTAGGTTTAGACATGCTAAACAAATGGACCGATGCGACCTGGGATGGTAGTCGGCCTGACCAGATGCCAAATCTTGAAACGAATACGACACAAAGAAACGTTGAGGAATCCTAAGAGTTGTTTGTGCAATACTGAAACTGTCCTCCCAAGAAGAAAAAAAAATGACACAAAATGTGTCAAATACAAGCAGTAAAAATGACCTACATTGGCTTCTTGGTAATAGATGCCCTCCAGCAGTCATAGTAATTATGAGGGCTCTGCAAGGTAACGCGCTAAAATGTTTTGTATCTGAACGTTGGCTCATCTTTGTTCTCCACTGGTAACATTTAGAAGATAAAAAAATGGCACTAAATGCGGTCATAGTATATCACATTTTCGGTTCTGGTGAAGAATTAAGGTTGGCTGTTTCGACTGAACATAGACTGGGGTTCACGTTTGCCTGGTATTTACATTTGCCTGGTATTTGTGTCACACAAAAACATCCTCCAAGCCCACATCAAAGCCAAGGTCAGCAAAGTTTGCGGAGGCGTCCTCCCATCACCTCGCTCATGCTCTCACAAAACAGGAAGCTGGTGGGCTGCGATCCGTCATGGGATATAACCTTCCATTTCATTTCTTTGATCAATTTCTCCTTTTTTTTTCCTCCCATCATCTAGACATCAAATAATGTTGAGGTTGTTGTTGTTTTTTTTAAAGTCTCAGTTTAAAGTTTTCATGAAAAACAAGCTCGCGCTGAAGCCAAGTCCCCCCGTATCTGGGAAGTGGAGGAGACGTTTGTTTGCCGCGTGAGTCGAGACAGAGGAGATGTGTATTAAAACACAGCCAGACAGTAATCAGGTTAAATTTTAATTTTGCTAAGTTAAAGAAAAGGTTTATCCTCTTCATCTGATTGAAATGTCAATCGGATTAAGGCTGTTTATTTTGATTGAAGTGTTAATATGGAGCATTTTTATTCTGTTTAGGCTTTTAATCTGATTAAAATATACGAGGGTCCATGTAAACATACCTACTGATATCAGTTGCTAAGGGGATGCGGTGAGACTTTTGACATTTTTATAGAAAAAAAAATACATGTTTGCCATGTTTTATTATGGTAATTGGATGTCATGTGGGTTTCTTCTGCATGTTGAATTAAAACAAAACTCAGCGTCAAGTAGGATTTGGCCTGTCAAGAGTCTCGGTCAAATGAAATATTCACATATTCTAAAACTTACTTAAGACTGTAGCCTTTGGGGGCTATAAATATATGGTGCAGCAAAGCTGGTAACCCACATAAAGTATCCAATTATGATCTTTCTCGTCCCCCTTGTCTTTTTAGCCTTTCCGGTCCGGGCCTGGCAACCGTGGCGGAGCTTGGCTGTAGCGGCCATCTCCTCGTCCAGATGAATACTAGCTGTTCCAAGGAGCAGTTGTAGGGTGTCTGGGCCCCAGGGCCCGGGTCCCAGCTGCTATCTCAGCTTCACAGTCAGTCTGCTGAGTGTGAATATTCATTAAGCTGGCCAGATAATCATAGGCTAACCGATGTTTGTGTTGCTGGGGCTGAGGGGCCCATTCGAGCGCACGGGGTTTCGGTCCGTTGCCAGCAAAAATGTAACGTGTTTTTTAGGGTATGTCTCTTATGAGCACTACATCATTGTGTCACACATTGTTTCAATGAAATCATTAACGAATAGTACATTTACTGCAGGATATTGGCTCATAATAACTATAAATTCCCCCCTATGCCCCTGGGACGCGGCGAGAATGGGAAAAAAAAAAAAAAAAGTCTGAACCGCCTGGCTCACCTAGTATTAAACTGTACGCCGCATACAAACCTTGTCTAATTTCACTCAGGAATATTTCACCACGGAATTTCATCAGAACCACGGTGGGAGCTCGTGACCAGGCATGGACCGGCATAAGCAGCTCCGGGGTCTTCGTAGCCCACATGTGGCTCCTTGATCCTGCAGGCCCGATGGCACGGAGACGCCGCGCGGCCTCAGCATCCTGCTCTGCTGAACCAAGTAATGCCCTGCCAGTTGGAGGCTCCGAGCGGCCGCGCTTCCCGGGAAGACGCCTTTCACAGCTACAGCACCAACAAATCACTATTTTCATGGCTCGACTTCCCCTCCAGAGCCGGGGCCGCTGCTGCCCCCGCATACTTAGGAAGAGCGTTAATTCCTGGTTGTATTTTTGCCCGATCCTGTTAATGAAATGGGGACCACTAACTGGGCAGGAAGAGACTTTTAGGGAAAGGTGTCGGGCCAGATGGTCAAATGCCCACAATTTGCTTTCCCCCCGCAAATTAAACTGAAATCAAGGCAGCTGCGGGAGAATGGTGGGGGATTAACAGAGGATGTGGGAGCCTTTGTTTTTGATTCATTAGGAACAATAGAATCTGTGGGTTTTTTTCTTTTCTTTTTTTTTACTCTTTATTTGAAAAGAATATATAGAACATTGCAGAGAGACAGCCCAACACGCTCTCGCTGTGTCCCATAATTCCTCCACATGACAATGGCAGCTTTACAGCCCTGCAGGTATTGTGTGCCATCTTTGGATAATTCATTCTGCCTGAACATACCAAGGAGAGTGAGCGCGGTGTCTTCTTTCCCCTCCAGTGGTCTTCTCTTTGCACCCCCCCTAAACCTCCCTCCCACCCGCCCTTTCTCACAGGCCAGCGGTGTGCAGGAGCGCTCGGCAGCGGCAGAACAGATCCCGCAAGTGATCGAGTTTTTCTTAGCCCCAAAGCGCCTTGAATAATTAAAGGCACGGTGGGCGAGCCCGCTCGGGTTTCGCGGCTGATTCGGATTACCGTGTGTATACAAACAGGTGGAGGCGCACGCGTAAGCGCGTGCACGGGGGCGAGGGGGGGACTCGCGGATGCATGCAAACAAAAAACACGCAAGCGCGCCCTCCCAGAGCGGCCGGGGCCCTCGTCGTCCACGCTGCAATCTCACACCGCTATCTGCGTGCCGAGCGTGGCCGGCTCGCTCCCTCTCGCTATCTGCCGCACAATCGGCTGCGCCTTCAAAACAACTTAATCCCTCCGACTGGCACACCGCGCCGAGTTGTTGCTATGCCGGCGAGTTGCCCTGCACCAGGGTACAATTTCACACCATTGTATCTGACTCAGTCCGGTAGTTATGTTTATCCTTAAGGGTATTATGGAAATGCATTTTCCCTATGAATGAGCAGCAGCACTCGACTGATGATTTAAACATACTTCCTTCATGCCCTGAACTCTGTAGATTTATGGTGCCAGGCACAGGAACTGGGAGTCTTTTGTTTATCAATTGCGGTTCATGGCCTCCGTATGCCTTCACTTTAAACACGACTGAGAACTCAGTGACAACAAATGTTTTATGAAGTCTGAATGTGGGATTACTCGGGCTTTGTGGGATTACCACCGTCTTCGGGTGGTCTTTCTTTATCTAGAGCGCTATCTTGCGACACTTTTTTTTTTGCTAATTTTAGCACGGCAAGGCCAACTATGACTCCTCGGCACTGGGAAGTCTACAAGCTGTGAGTTGCATGTTAGTCATTTTAGGTGTCAGAGAGGTAAAACTATCCAAAATTTGAAAAATCTGGAAAAAAAAACAACAAACATTCTCATGGGGCCTTTTTGAAATATGTTCCTTTTTTCTTAATTGCTGATAATCTTACAACTTTAATGGACTTATTTTGCAATAAATCACTGACTCCAATGCTGCCTTCAGCTGGCACTTGTGAACTTGTGTACACAATGTCCCTGCCATTCAAGTGGCTAAGTTGTGTGAACGTTGTGTTGCTAGGCAACGCGGACGCCAAAGTTGCCACTGAGGTCGGGACACCAGGGCAGTTAGGTTAGGAAGAGCAGGAAATGCAAAGGCAAAAATGCAAAAAGGAAGTAGACCTTTGTTTCCATCCAAATTTAAAAAATTACAAAGAAAAATTCTACATGAATAAAAATACAATATTACAATATTGAGCTTACAAATACAATATTGAGCTTCCATGGCCTCCATTACTTCTGAAAATGTCAAACAACATGCAACAACTCAAGAACTTTGAGCTCTTCAGAAACATTTGTCTTACAGGAAATTCTCGTTACAACACAGTAGACTTACAAGTCCATTTGACGACAGTAAAAACACGGCCTCCGCCGTGACATGCCTTGCTATCGGCGACGGAAGAATTTGTAAATTTAAGTAAAAAGAACTAGCCTCACAATGTGAAACTGTCTTAGGTAAAGTAAAAGTCCCTGCATTAAAAATAGTGAAGAAATATATATATATCCACTTTTCAACAGATGATGCTGACACCCCCACGACCCCCAAACTACACTCTGCCAAGAAATAAACACAAGTCTGCCAAAGGAAATAATCATCTGTTTGACTGGGACAGAGATGCACCTCTCCCTAAAATGTAAAACAGTTAATAAAATGAGGAACTTTCACTCAAACTAGTTCAGAATGTATCTTGATGCTTTAGCTGCACAATGTCCCTGCCAGTGAATTTGCTTTAGCTACATTTTTGAAACGTTCACCTCTATAGAATCACGACATTTTCTCTCTCTGTGGGTTTATCTTCTCCCGCGGGCGCAGTGCCGGAGACCCGATGAAGCGCAGTGGTGAGCTCGAGGATGTTTGGATGTGAAATGGTGAAGATATTTAAGGTCACGATAAAATGTCCTGTAACCAGTTGCTGTATACAGGAGGACAGGCAATCAGCCCTTTTCAGGCAGCTATGTTTCAAATGGGCACTGCGTTAGTGCCAATAAAGCCATTTGAATCCAACTGAATTGAATTAAGTTTCATCAAATGCCACATCAGCACATTATCAATGCTTGGAATGGAAATGTTGCGGAGTAGAATAGGAGAGCGGTATAAAAAGGTTTGCTTGGATTCTGGTGATCCTAAGTAGATGGTAATTTGACTTAATTTGGGGTTTTTAAAGATCCAAGAGGCATTTTCCAGCTGATGAATGAAAAATAAGTCTAGCTGCCTTCTTCCAAGGCTCTTGGGACTCTCCATCAACGCTTTGGTGCCAAGTAGTTTTGGGATTTTGAGCATACTACCTTCCACAGACGATTCAGATCCTGATGTTTTATTCAAAAGAAAAAAGCAAGTGGTGCCACCGCCGCCCGCTCGCATTCGATCCACGGCGCCACAGGGCAGTGCGGCTGCCGCGGCACAGGTGATGTTACTCACCTTGGCTGGCCTCCGCTGCCTCCAGGACATCTGATCGTGCTTGGCATGGCCGTGTTTGCTGTTCATGGATGTTGGTACAAGTGTAATGTGACAGCTCGATCCTTTCATATGGCGTCCGGGTGATGTCATCTGCACACGCGCCGATAGGCCTCTGCTACTCAGTTACAGCACTCGTCACTCGCACTCCAGTCAATTGAGTGTGTGCGAGGCGTGCGGATGCCGGGTTGGCCCGCTACGGGCACGTCGTTTGAAATCAAACTGATCTGCCCGGAGGAAATTCTTTACGCGCTCGTCTCCGTCGCCGCTAAAATGCCTGAAAACGCTTATCACGTGACCGGTTACGAACACTTGGGAACACGTATGGGGGCTGTTGTAAACAGGAAGCCGAGGGAATAGTCGTTTTAATCGCAGAAACAGTTACCACCGCACACAGGAACCCCTGCAGATAACCAATGGGCGATAGCTCGCCTCCTGCACATGTAGGCAAGCGGATTCATTTAACGGCCGCGAGCACAAAAAGATCAGTAACTCTCGAAATGTGTCGTCCTTGAGGAGTAAACTAGCACTTATCAAGGGTCAGAGGCTAATGTAACCCGTTTTTCGTCCCGCGAAAGGTCACATGGTACAAGAGTCATGAATCAGAGGAGGAAATGTCATGACTTGAAATACCCAGGCAGGGAGTGAGCATGCCCCATTGTTTCCAAAGGGCTCTGCTTCTGCCCGATCACATTAAAATGGAACCCCGGAGATTTCAAACTAAAATGGAGCCAGCGGCCTTCCGAAAATGTCTCCCACTTTAAGGCTGCTAGCACACTGGAGGAGTGTGGACGCCAGGCGTGAACGCTGCAAAAGTTATGCATTTTTAAAGAAATGACATCCTAGTCATGTGCTCTTAGGTTTGATCTAGGTATTAATTGCGTCGGATTCTGCAGGCGACCCAGGATGTCGTCGGTCACTCGTTGGAATTTCCCTGCAGCCCCACAAGTCCAGCACACTCGAACCCGACCGGTGACTAGACACAACAAAATTCCTTACGTTTCCTCCTATAATGTGCAGCCAGGGTGTTTCCAGGTTTCAAGGCAGACGTGGGCGAGAAGTCCAAGCGGTGATCAAAGCCATGGAAAGGGTCTGAGCGTCCGTCGGGATCGAGGACAGAAAACACGAGCAAGTCAGCCGTGAGGTTTCGCTTTCTCGGCTTCTATTTCCAAGATCAATACCGAACTTAGAGTTCAAGATCTGTCCCGTGGATTTCAGCGCGACATGCGAGCACGATGTCATCTGACATTTTCCGGTTTTCACGAGCGGATGTTCATCTGCAGCAACCTAGAGGAAGGGAGATGAAACTGACCCGGTGTGGACTAAAAGAGCGCAGAACCTAAAACTGAGCGCTTTTTTTTCGAAACATCTGGGAGCACGACCGCTAGCGATTCCTGACACCGAACGGCGCCATTCGCGGTCGCATTTTCGTCTCGCGATGAATTGCGCCGGGGAACGACCGCCACGCCCATGCCGGCGCGCCGCTGTTTTTCGTTTGTCAGACTCGCGCCGTCGCAGCGGGCGGGGCTGAGGGAGCAGGAGGACAGCCATTGGACGAACGTCGAAGCGAAGACGCATGGGAGAGCCGCTGGGCTCCCACCACCTGCTCCAATTCTCACATTCTGTCACACCTTGGGGGACATATCTCATCCAATCCACAACCCAATTACTCCACGACACATTTAACCGCCATCTAACGCTACACAGCAGGGGCGGGGGGTGCCAGGGAGCCGCTGAGAGCCGGGCTGTTGCCATGGCCACTGTCACTCAGCAGATTTCCAGGGACGAGGGGAGCCCTCTGATTGGTTCACGCTGTATTTTGACCAGCAGAGACAGGGCCAATTATAACAACTATCACAGATACTGTTGTTATGCAATTGAAAAATTAGAATATGCACATTTGCGAACGCCGGCTTGTCCAACTTGTTGAACTGGAACGTTTTCAAGCATATCTCTCCGCAATTTGCATGTCAGATAAACCATGAATTGACACCATGTGTTCCCTCTTGTGATCTGTGAAAGTGTAAGTCAAAGAGGGGTTGTTTTTTTTGTTTTTTTTTGCAACATTAAGGCGAAAAAAAAAAAAAGCCTTGGAGAAATCGAGTGACTGTGACTGAGACAAATGAGGAAGGCAAAGGCTGGAGGGTGTTTGCCTCCACTCAGAAGTTCAGACGATCTTATCATCAATCAGCTGATAAGATACCTGTCTCTGCTAAAACAGTCCTCTGCCAGAGAGGAGTAAAGTAAATGTGAAGTGCAAAAATTAAGACTGAACTAAATGCATAAACAATAAAATAATATTTGCCATCGATATTTCAACTGAATGTAACTAAAATCCTGAAAGAAATGTGGATACCAATGTTTTTTTTTTTTTTTTAACTGCTTAGACTTTTCATTCTTAAAATCGGACAAAATTTCAGTGACCTGAACAGTTACTGGCTTTATGCTTCATGATTCAAATGAGATCAATTAATGTCAAATTGTTGCCTTAATCATGATCATGATCTTTGAACTTGACAATAAAAAAATAAAAAAAATGAAAAAAAAAAAAAAAATCAAGAAAATTAACTTCATCCTGATGGTTCCGGTCTGAATGGCGTGTTGTTATCTGCAGCTAATATCTAATCGAGGGTCTTGAAATGACCTTCTTTACAGCCGTGTGTGGGTAACAATCAATGAGGCAGTCACAGGGAAATAAATACTCACTGCATTCTTTGGACGCTGGCCACAATAGTGAGTCAGATATGTACGGGCCGTAACTCATGTAAACACCGCGATGGTAATGAAGTCATGTTTTCCTATTTGCCTCTTGCTGGTCACCGTGACAACATCGTCAAAAGAAACGGGACCCGACTGACGGGCTGATTTCCTTTGTGCTCGGCTTCCTCTGACACAATGGACCAAGGAAAACACACAAGTTATGAAAGCAGCGAGCGAGGAGTATTGCTGAGCAAGAGCCGCTTCTGGGGGAACCGGCGGTAGTTACCGCACACGGGCACATGTGATTCTCTTGATATATCGGTGGAGGGAGAATCTAGACTACTGGAGCAAGAGAGAACAAAAACAAAAAGGGGATCAAAAAGAAGGGGAACAGTTGAGGTGAAAAGACCTTCGCGCCACGCCAGCCGCGTGACCTCCCTCGCGCGTCTGGTCGATCTCACTCGCGTCCGCGACCGCCAAGATCGGCAAAACCACGCGGTGGCTGACTCTGAGCGTTCGGGCTGATATCAGCTCTCTCTCTCTCTCTCTCTCTCTCTCTCTCCTTTTCAGAGTTTACCCCCTCTTCGTTCCGTGTCACCTCGACGTAAATGTCTCCGCTGAGGTTTCCAAGCTGGCCCTCAGTGCCATGAGGTCCTCTGCACTGCCAGAGGGAGAGCCAAGCCACTGATTTCCAAGACATAATGTCCGAGAACAAGAATTCAGTGTGTGAAATGGGAACAACAATCTCCCTATTGTAGCTCAGTGTCCCATCAAAGTGAATCTGATTCTTATTTTTTTTTTAAGGTCGAATAGTTCCTTGTTTTGGATTCAACGATTAAGATAACACAAATTCACTTACCTCGTTAATGCACAAGAACATTCAGCCGATTAAGTCACACAAACTTTCAACAAAGTGCATCTACCCCCCCCCCCCCTTCTCCCCCTCCCCTCCCCCATCAACGGAAAGTGGCACAAATGCTTCAGCAATAAACGCTTACAGTAAAGCTTCTCTATCAGGGGACCGTTTGGGGCATCAAAGCACGGGAAGCTGAGTGGCGCTCAGTCATGGTGGAGCGCCGCAGGGCAGCGACACAAACACGCTGCTGCTGAGGCCTGATACCGGGACAAAACTAATGCGGAGCGGAACCCGCCTCGGTCTTTAAACCATTGGCCTGAGAGATACTGTACAGGGCGGGCGGTCACTAATGGGGACCAGAGGTCTGTGGTCTACGTGATGCTGGCCAGAGAGACCAGACGACTGATGACTGATCTGGAAGGGGGAGAAGGAGGCGGGGGAGGGGGGGTCATTAAAGAGCTGCTCCAGCTCTAATCACAGAACAACACTTCGTCTTTTATCTACCTTCAGCTCCGTCTCACCATGAGAAAAACCAAACGAGCGGTAACGCGAGCCGCGGCGAGCGAGGCTGAAGTTCACCGCTGATGAGCCCCAGCGAGGAAACATCTGCAAGCCATCCGCTCGGAACGAGCCTGAACGCAAAAGACGCCCGGCTGAAAGGAGGATTAATTGGATTATTTCTAGTAGTGGTTTGCCGTGATTCATTGAGTGAATTACTATTCAAAATTGTGCGCGAGACACGCGGCCACAATGCATCGCCTCATAACGTAAACTCTGATCCCGCCTGCCAGAAATATGCATGAAGCCAATCTGACAGCGGGGGGGAGAGATTTGCTCCTAAGAATAGAAACTGACTGTAAACATTTTTTTTTTTCCCTGCCCTCACTCCGTCTTGTAGTGGAAGGAATTCCAGCCTTCGCATGTGCAAGGCGGCGCTTCATCAGCTCCTGTTGCAGGTTTTGGGTGTGATCGAGTGAAGCAGCAACACGGCACGTTGGCACCGGGAAAGCTGAGATCCGACACAATTATCAGGTCTGGAAACCCCATATAGGATGTGTGAATTGGCCCATTCAATTAATTTGCTTTGACGTGGCCGTTCCTGAATGGCGAGCGGATCCAAAGCAGATCTTAAACTGATTAAAAAGGCCCGGCTGAGGGAGCGAGGAGGGCATTAGTTAAGAAAACAGAGGCGAGGGCCGACAGCGACAGGGGACGGGGCTTATCGGAGCAGTGAGCCGGGGCACTCTTAATTCACTCTGAATCAGCCGAGTCATGTGTGCTGAAATAATCATCTCCCTGTTTATTTGTCCAAGCTCTGGCGCGAGCCTTTATCTAAATGCTCGCATTTGCGCCTCCTTCTTGCTCCACCCCCCCGCCCCCCCCCCCCCCCCCCCCCCCCCCCCCCCCCCCCCCCCCCCCCCCCCCTTTTTTCCACCCGGGTTT
>CAAKHG010032192.1:8121-25486 GCA_901007715.1 Dactylopterus volitans
CCCTTTCCCCCCCCGCCCCCGCCCCCCCCCCCCCCCCCCATTAGCATTCTGGGAGTTTCTTCTCCCTGTGCTTTTATCAGCTCGCTTGTTGTGTTTTTCCCTCTCTATCAGTCCTCACAACACCTTCCCTCTCTTCTTCATTCGCCTCCATTATCACCCTTAATTCTCCCTCTCTCTCTCTCTCTCTGTCTACAAACCAACATACACACTCACAATTCACGCTCAAAAATCGACTTGGCTGGCACGTGCTGCGTGTTTATCCTTCCCAAGCCCTCGTTTGCTGACTTGAGGCGAGCAGAGAACACAGACCTCTGCAAAGACGTAACAGCGTCATCTCATATCTTGGCCGGGCGGCCGTGTAGTAACCGTGGACACCGAGCAATGATCCCCGCGTAGAGTGGCCTTCACCATCGATAATGGCGACTAACCGTGGCAGCCCTAAAAGAGTCCTTGTCAGAATTCCTTTAGCTGGTTCCTGATTGGAATTTCCCCCCAAATTTTGAAACCAAATCGGTTTACTTTTTGAGTAATCCTGCTAACAAGCAGACAAGCATAGCTAGAAACATAATTTGGCAGAGGCAATTAGGGACAGAAATATTCTCAGTAGTTTTTGCAGACATCTGGTAATAAACCCAAGTATAGTTTAAGGTGAATATTCAACCTGATCATATGCGGGGGAGGGGGGGGGTGTACGTCATTCCATTCCATATTCCATCTGAGCAAAAATGGTGGACTGACCACCACCGCCGCCATTCTCACAGGCACCCTGCTCTTGTTTGCGATCTTAGATAAGTAGATGAACAAATATACTTTACAAAAATATGGTTAGCCTAGCACAAAGATAAGAAGCAGGGGACAGAGGAGGCCCGGCCCGAAGCCCAAAAACGCTCTTGAATTATTTTTACTGGAGTGCAAATTGTAGCTTGTTAAGCAGCAACGAGCAAATATTTTACCTAAAAAAAAAAGCAGTGCTGGATATCATTTTAATGGGACGCTGACTTGTAATTGGGAGAATGGCACTGAAAGCTAGCTTGGAATTCTCGATACGAACAGCACGGAAGACGCAATGTGGCAGAAAGAGGGTAATGACACAGTGAAGAAGTGAAAAAGACAACCTTGCCTGCCTTTTATCACTCTGTCAGTGCAACCATCAGCCGCTGGCAACTGCCTTTTAACCTACAATCGCTGCCGATACCCAGATCTCGACGGTCACAGATCGTAATGAGATCCACCAGAACCAAGTCATTTCACCCCGTCTTAAAACATTCCTTGGTCCGTTTTGTGTGTCAGTTTGTTTGTTTTTTTAGGGTTGGGACAAAAGTGCCGGTGCTTACTTACACCGATGGACTCAAGCGCGCTGCCGGCGTCCTGTGACCACCACTAATGTCTGCTGAAGCTACCCTCCCTCAGCAAAACTACCTAGCTCTGCGTTAATTATGGAAGTTCAGGGTTAGGAGTCCCAGCCTGCCACGTCCGCTTAGCTCAAAGAGAATTTGGACAGACACGATACCGAGATGTCTGCATAAAAAGGTATGCAAGAGTACCAAAAATGTTCCTTCTGACCTCTATCTTATTTATTTGGCCACAGGAACAAGTTGTGAACCCAACACTGATATACATAAGCTAATATACTGAACTTATTGTCGCTCGCAGAGCATCAGTCAATTCATTCTTTCTACAGGTTTTTTTTCCCCCCCATTTCTTTAAAATAAATACCTGGAAATGCCTCTTTAATAGCTAAACATGTCAAATACGTCCATGAGCAATTCATCAACAGTGAGAGCGAGCCACAACAGTTCAGCTGCACTGCCGCTAACGTTTCAAAATCATCGGAATGTTCATCAAAGCTGATTGGAAGACGCACGCCGCACTGTGACCTCTGACCTGCTGCTGGCTCTGTTCCTCCAGGTTGAGTTTGACCTCCAGCGACTGTCTCGCCTCCAAAAAGGCCTTGCGATGCTTCCGGTCTGCCATGTAGTACGACATGACGCCCACCGTGATGGAACACACGTAGATCACAATGTTGGCCAGAAGCTGAAAGGACAAAAGAGAGGTCAACCGCGGGGCGTCAGCGGAGACATGCACGCAGTCAGAATAAGACAACAGGCCACATTGAGAGGGGTTTCTTTAACTGCTTTTGAATGCAATCTCCTTGATTCTTCATCAAAATGACTGAAGTTGTATTATTTTAACTTGTCTAGATTGTGTTAAATCCATGATGTGGGCCAGTATTTGGACCTTTATAAATTACTTTAATATACGTTTTTAAAATTCCCTTCATCCTAAGAGCCATAAGCATTTCTACCTGTACAATGACTTTCGTTTTTAAGCCATTTAAGTGACTGCCTGCTGTTACCTGATGGACGGATCACCCTGTCTGTCTCGCCGTCTGCCTGTCTGTCTGTACATCTGACTGTCCGTCCATCGGATTCTTGTGGATAAAATATCACAGAAATGCTTGGAGGGAACATCTTCAGATAATCGACTCCGCGCTAAAGGAAGAACTGATTAGAGTTTGGTCAGAGGTCAAAGGTAAAAGGTCACCGTGACCTCAAATCTGTCAAACAGCATCTCAGGAACGAATAGAGGTAAAGTCTCAAACTTTGGCAGACATGTTAACTCAGGCTAAAGGGACGGACTGACCAGATTTTGGTGAACAGAGGTCAGAGGTAAAGGTCACTGTGACTGTACCGTCTTTCCCGGTTCATTGAATGTTATATCTCATAAAGGTCTGGAGGGAATCAAGTAATTTGAAAAAAAGGTATCCTGATGAGTTATATTACATTTGTTAGGTGATGTCTTTGAAACTCATGGTTGTCTCATAATCCACCAATAGAAACTGGTGAATATGACTCGTTTCAAGCAAGTTTCCACTTGGTGACCAAACAGTATAGTTATGAAACCCTCCTTTGCTGTGATAAAACTCAATTTTGGAGTGCAAGACAATATTTAGATTTATTCAAATATTTTTGGCAGTATTCATCCCAGCCTTCATGTTCAAAATGGTGTGATCGTATCCTGAAAACATGGTGAACAAAAAAGGCTCACAGCAAGCATTTATTATGTGGGAGGGCCTTGCTGATGCATGTGCGCTTGCTTCTGAGTGTCATAATCTCAGTGAGCATTGTATAGCCAATCCAGAATTCATGATCACAATATGAATTCAGGATTAAAAGTCTTAACTTGTGGCCCATAAAAGCAGCATATCAATCACAATCTACGATACAATAAAAAAAAAAAAATTCACTGGACCATTAATTCAGTAAATCCTCAGAACAAAAGTAGTCCTCAAACCGAGCTGATCCACCAAAACTAAGCCAATTTGCATTCTGATTATTCTCCACAACCGGACGTTTTATGACTTCGCTGCCACCTTCCTTTTAAACAACAATCTGGTTTATTGTCCACATCTAAAAAGACCTCGGTCACAATGCAGAGAAACATTCTCAACTAAATAAGAAACTTCTCAAAAAAACACTGTTAAGGAGCAACAACGCCAAGAAATGTGAACACAAATTGACCCAACACTCGAGTCCATGAACACATCACCCCAGATCACAACCGTGGAGGCCCCGCCCACCTCCCCCCAACAACCGTGGAGGCCCCGCCCACCTCCCCACCCCCAACATGCCGGAATATCAATTTTTAATTAGCCTTCTTCCATGTTGTTTTTGCGTCGACTGGCATTAATAAGCACTACATTAGTGTCATCTGTTGGACTTCACGGTTGTCAATTAAAAGCATCCACAGCGCGCGCTTATATTTAGTCACCCTGAGCCGAAACCCCTGAAGCGGGGGTATGTGCCCCCATTAGGTACAGTAGAACTACAAACACTGAAGCAGAGGCTGAGTGAGCTGTGCCTCTTTACCATTTCGGATAACTGAATCTACTGAATTGTCAATAGGGGGATATCGGAAAGAAAGATACACCAAAGATAATGGACAATTTAGACGCACTTCAGCCTACGAGCCTCCGTGAAGGCCTATATTTGAGTGATGTGCTGCATCGCGGGATGTTTGCTTATTAAAAAGATATTTAGCAGCAGGATTTATAATTCATGACGGCCACGGCCTGATGCCCTTCCTTACATCTGTGTTCTATCGTCGGAGATGACGGTCCTTTCTTGTAGACGGGGGATGATGGCTTGAGGCCGATCCTTCTCAAAGCACCACTTACTCCGATGCCACGCATTCGCTGTGGCATCGTTTCAGCATTCGTGTGGACGATGGGCGAGTCGGACCACTGGGCCAAGCCTTCTCCAGCACATTCTATAGATTCTCAACGGGGGTCTGGTAGCCAATCCATGTGCGGAAAGGGGTCCTTTTCACCCAGCTGACCTAATATTTTGGGGCGCCCAACGTTGCTGTTCCTTGACCCAACCCCTGATCTGCCTCCGCAGGCACGATGGGTGCGTCACTTCATCTGCCTCTCTTCTCACCCTTGTGCTCCCGTCATTCTGGAGCAGCGTAAATCAGGACTCGGCAGACCACATGGCCCTTTTCCGGCGCTCCAGAGTCCAATCTTTCGAAGCCTTATTTTCTGATTAGCCTCGCTGGCGAGTGGCTTTCTTACGGCTACGCGGCCGTTTAGTCACGATCCCTTGAGCTCCCTTTGCATTGTTCACCTGGAAACGCTCTTACTTTCACTATTAAACATTTACAATGTGATTTCAGCAAATGTTTAAGTGCTCTCTGTTCTCGATCACTCAGGATTTTTTTTTTTTTTTTTTTGTCTAAACACGTTTCTTCCCCCGGGATTATGGTTCCCCGCCATTCCTCCGGGTTTTAATAATGCATTGGACGGTACTTAACCCAATTTCAGTAGTTTCAGCAATCTCCTCAGCTGTTTACTTTGCTTGATGTAGGCCAATAATTTGACCCGTCTGACACAGTGCGACCTCAGGATACGTCTTCTAACATGGTTGCTTAAGAAATGAGAAGCTACTCACCCACTGTTGGGGTTAAATAACTAAGTAACATATTAATCCCTGCCGTAATCATCCGGTGCAAGGCTCATACCCATTTGCTTAGTTTAATCCAGGTGGAGACTTTCTCATTTGGCCTGGCAATGTACAATGTATGAGGAAGTACTGGACGATTTTTTTCCACATTCACCTTGTTCCACTTACTCTCTGTACTCTTTAACAAATATGGCTTCAACTTGTAGGCCTCGGCGATTCAGATTAAAACTCCCAAAAGTGTAATATACACTGACAAAGACCAGAGTGGGATTGGTTAATTCAGGCATCTTCATTCATGTAGTTTATGTAGTTTTTCCCCTCATTTCCCACCTTAAGGTCAGTTAGACTTGAGTTTTACCCCTTTGAGTAAAAAAAAGTTTCTGTTTTTCACACATTTGCACGAGGTTTGAAACTGGTAATCTTGAGCCGCAAGGGAGAGGGAGGCGTGGTGGTGAGGTGGAACGCCCTGACCCTGCACTCATACCTCCTCATTGTGTCTCGCGCCTGGGTCAATACAATTAATGTGGTCCATCGTCTTCATCACTCTGGGGACAAGCTCGGTAAAATCTTTCGCGACGCAGGCTGTAGGCCGTACAGTAGGATGTACGTTTTTGGCCCTAAACAAATCATAACCCCCTCCCCGACCCCCACTCGATATCCACATCGCCATCTTCGGCATACCATCCCCAAACTGTAAGATGCCACCATAATTGCAGCTGAACGCTTTGGCGTCGGCATCGCAGATTGCCGGCTGCGCTATCCTCTAAAAACTGGAGGACACACAAAGCGCCATCATTCTTACAGTGGTTGAGGGTGGTGCCTTCCTTTTTTTTTTGCCTTTTGAAGAGCTTATTTACAAATTGGCATCTGGACAAATACAGTGGAAAAAAAAAGTTTTTTTTTTTTTTTAAATCGATACGGCATAACAAATGTAGCATTGTGATGCTAAACAGTCTCAATATCTCCTTACTGCCCTCCAAGATCTGGTCAAAGATCAGCTAACTGTTGGTCTGCGACATCGGCGCAGGGAGGTTGGTGGTAGCAGGATGTAGAATCTGACGTCCAGTTGTTATTTACCGTGGTAAGGAAACCCAGACGCAGCATTGCGGGCTACAAAAACAAGCGCGGCGTTGCTCAGTAGCAGTTAAAAAACTGTTTTCATAGTCGTTTTGTCTCATTTTCTTTCAGGGAATTATATCCCCGTGTTGGTCTCCGCTCGCTGTTACAACAATGGATCTCAAGAGTAACGTTGAGTTTAGCAGTTAAGATGGGTTTTTTTTTTCTTTTTAATTTGGGGTTTTAGCTGAATGACCATCTTTAACACCGAAGACGACATTCAGACTAGTGGAGCTTTAACTAGGGCTGCTTGTGCCGTATGACGATGGCAACGGGTTAGTTTCCATAAATTAAACTGCCATTGGGTCTTACTATTACTTACTTTTTTTTTCTTTTCTTTTGGCACATATGATCAAAGTAGAGGCCACAAGAATGTTGTAGTTAGGAGGGCAAGATATTAATAGAGGAGCTCAGCAGTTAATATCTGTTTACAGTAAATGTCTCGCTCAACTGATTCAAGAGATACAAATGGCTATTTTGATAACACGATTCCGGGAGTCTTGTTTACTTGTTCGCCGACGGATCGCTTAAAGACATTTCCTCAGGTCATACGAGGATTTTCAGTTTTTTTTTTCCATGTCCTGGACCTCCCCTCTGTCCCTCAAATGAACTGATTTTGCTCAATAGGGATGTTTAGGGACAAATTTCCAAAAGTATTTTAAAACAAATCTGATCCAGCATCTGACCCTCAAAATCACCGGTTCATAAATGCTTCTACAGGCGGCATCGTTGCCATCGTCATGCGCTTCGTTTCTCTTGTTTGCCATATTTTTTTTCTTTTTACCGGCGGTACATTTTTTCTGTTTGTTAAATCGCCTCTTCCCCATTAAAATGATCCGATTTCCTTAAAAACACAAAGAAGGGGCCATCAGCATGCAAATTGGCAATCAATTGATAAAAAGTAAAAAAAAAAAAAAAAAAAAGATAAAATCAGAAAATGAGGAAAGTTAAATGTGACACTAAATTTCTAGTTATTGCAAATGTATATCTTAAGTTCAGATCAGTGATGCTGTTTATAAATGGAAATTAAACCATTCCTCATTTCGATCCCAAAGGGGGTCCCCAGACTAGACTTTGAGAACCTCTTCTCGAACTGGGGCAGTCGGATTGGTTGTGATTTTGACAACCTGCAGCCCAATAAAGAGCAGCGCTGGTTCGGTTCTCGGTCTGCTGCGCTTTTGTGCTCAAACCTCCCCCTCAGACTTTTGGTTTGTCTGCACTCAACCATTCTCAAAAACAAAACAAAAACCACCCGTCTTTCCAAGCGTCCGACTCACCTGTCTGCCCAGCGCCGACCCCTGGATGGCCTCCTGCTGCTGCTGGGCGATGGTGACACCCAGCACCAGGGTGTGGACCCCGCAGGACACGGCGGTGATGAGCACGATGGGAGTCAACCTCAAAGGCAGCGTCAGGAAAAAGGAGAAGCTGAAGAAAGCCTGCCAGCCCACAGTGTCACTGGCCTGGTGGAAGCGGGCATAGTTCAGACCCAGGTAGCAGAATATCTGCGCCTCTATGAGCACCCACAGGGCGTAGGGCACCACCCGCCGCGAGATGCGGTCCGGCAGCAGCCCGAAGCGACACAGCAGGTAGAGGACGACGTCGGCCACCAACCCCGCCGAGGCCACCAGGACGGGGGCCAGCTTGTCGGCGGTGTAGACCACCGCGCACATGACGATGATGTAGCTGTCGAAGAGCGCGGCGAACACCACCAGCACCAGCAGCGTCTCGTGCCGCTGCCGCCTGAAGTAGGTCTGGTAGAGGTTCTCCAGGGACTCGGGCGCGAAGGTGAGGCGCATGAACCTCGGCAGGCAGAGGCAGCATCCCGAACTCCGAACCGTCACCTCGTGCGTTCGCCCCACCGCCTGCCCGGGGTCAGAGGGCAGAGTCACCGAGCAGTCCGCCGAGTACTCCGCCGAGTACTCCGGCTCCGAGAAGGCTCGGTTGCGAGGCATGCCGAGCGCGCCGCTTCCTCCCCTTCCCTTTCAAAAACTTCCGACCCTGTTTGTCGTCTTCCGGGGAGCAGACCAGATTCCGGGGGAAGCCTCAGTCATACATCATCTGCTCGTCTCAGCTCGGCCGCGCGACTGACTTTGTCCCCCGAGAAGCCACATATGCAGCATGAATCACAGCCCAGTGTTGAGTGCGCCGGAGGGGAGGGGGCGGAGGGGTCGAGGGCGGGACAAAGGGGGGGGGCCGTCCTCTTACATAGCTGCGCCTGCGGTGGCTCCGTCCAGCGCCGTCACCCGCCTCGGTCAGCCCTGTGTCACACGAGCGAGCCGAGCCCGCCCGCGCGCTTGCGCTCGCTCGCTCTTCTGGAACCGCCGGCGTGAAGGTCTCACCGGCTCATTCCCCCGTCGTCGTCGTCGTCGTCGTCGCCGCCGCACGCCGCCGAGTTCAGACCAACGGGGCTGGCGTCTCCGGCGCTCCTCCGGGGGTTACGCAGCTTTGGCCATTTGGGCCGTCCATAGCCTACATGGCCTGCTGAACAGAAGAGGGGGGCACATGAGGGTGGTTTTTTTTTTTCTCAAAACAGCAGACGCATTCTTGTTGTGCTTGCGACTAAACCCGCCGACGTGGACTCCCACCACCCCCGGACCCCACAGACTCCTGCACCTGGCGACGCACCGGCATCCATGTCAGAGTCCTGCCGCTTGTTTTACGCCCTATCCTACCCACTCCTGGAGGAACATGGCTCGCTGTTCATTTCACGCGTCAGGAGGCACACTCCACTTCCACATGCATCTGATCCGGCTCCAACTTTTTTTTTTTTTTTCTCCTCCCCCAATTAACATTTGATCAGCCTCCCCTCAGCATCCCCTCCACTGAGCTTCTGTTAAACTGCACTGAGATGAGCTGCAGAATCAGCTGCACCCAAGCTAAACATGGGAAGTTGGTCGTTGTGTTGACTGAGCTTTTTTTTTTTTAAGAAAAAAAAAACAAAAAAAAAATAAAATAAAACAAAACATGTTTCTGATATTATGAATAATAGCTGATGAAACCAGACAAGCTTAAATTGGCCAGGTTCTGGCGTCAGTGTCTCCATACAGACGGGGGGTGGGGGGTAGGAGGGGGGGTTGTTGCGGGCCCTCATGCGGGGCCTGCCGGGCTACATGTTGCGCCCAGTGCCGCACGCACCAGACCGTAAAGACGCACCGGAGCAACAGGCTGCGCGCCTCCACCGATCACGCCTGTCACACCAGCCGCGGACCGCCGGAGCGATGACAAGCGGCGGGGAGGAGGAGGAGGAGGAGGAGGCGGCGGAGGGGGAAGCACCGCGAGGCTGGAGCCGCCACTCAAGTCACCCAGCGAACCTGCTGGAACGGCGGCTTCTTTTAGCATCTCCGCTCCCAACTTTGAATATTTAACCGAGACGAAATCTACACGGGGTGGTCACGCCGTCCACGCGTGATGACTCGGGGCTAATTTGACACCCCCCCTCCTCACTCGTCCCTCCTCCCACCCGCTCCCCGACCGTCCATGGAGCTGCTGTTTTGTTCTCCCAGCTGCTGCCCGCGCCGCGCGTCCGCTTACCGTCTGATCGCTTCGTCTCCTGCGGGCGCGAGCGGGCGCCGCCGCCTGCATCCAGATGTCGCGGGTGTCCGCAGCGCGCCTGAGGAAAACCTCCGCTCCCCCCCCCCCCCACGCCGCGACCGCGGCTACGTGACGCTCGGGCTCGGGCTCGGGCTCGGGCCGCCGGAGGTGAGGCGGAGATTCATGGAGAGTCACACGGAGCCCAGCTTTTGAGGTCCTGGGTGTTTTCCGCAGAAAGCCACGGAGCGGATTCACGGTCAATTTAAACGCTTTGCTCACGCGACTTCCGGTCACTTCAAAAATAAAACATACTACTTCGGCGCCTCTCCCTTTTATTTTTTTTAAACCCCAAATAACGTTTTTAAATAATAATAATAATTAAAAAAAAGCTGAATTAATTATTATATAATGAATTTATTTGTTTGAATAACTCTAAAACATGGTGGCAGATGGGTCATTATGGGTCATTTCAGAATCAGAATCAGAAGTCTGTAGGATACAAACGAGGAATTTGACTGGCTTTCATCTGCTCTCCTACAACACAGCAGGGACGACTAGTAACAACAACAACAACAACATACACACACACCAACAGCACGAATAAATATACAACAAATGATACTACAAATACACAGTTAAATACAATAAAAGTAAAGTAAATAGAAGCAAGAAAAATGGGAGGGCTATTTGCAGTAAGAGATATTTACAGTAGAGCATTGGGTGGGACCTTTGACAAGTTATTTGAATATAACACGTTACATGTACGTAAATTACAGTTGTTGACAGATTTATCTTGTTATGGTTAGATTATATGTCAGGGGTTTCCAAAGTAAAGGTCCAGGAATCCCGAGTGGTCTTTTAGGGGGTCCTCGGCAAAATGAGTAATAGTTTGATTTCACTTTGAAACATCAGCACAAGAGATGTGATCTGACCTTTAAAGCTTCTGGGCGGCTTCATGAACGTCACATGTTTACAGGCTTTGAATATATAATGTTAAGAAATGCCACTTTCTTGTCAATTTCTAAGATATATTTTACTCCTAATTTTCAGCTAATGTTTTTTTTGCATGTATGTAGTTTCTTATTTAATTTCAGGTTGTTTCTTGTTCATTTACTCGTGTTCTTTGTCTCATGTCTTTGAAAGAGGTCAAACTGAAGTTGCAGGGAATACGATGAAGAAAAAAAATGTCATGAGCAAAAAACAAAACAAAACAAAAAAACAATAAAAAAAAATTAATCAAACAATACGAAGAAAATACATCATTATATATATTATTTCTTAATTGATATTTTTGGTCTGATCAGTGATGGTGCACCAAATTTCAAACAGAAAATATCGGTCTCTATCGGATATTATCACTTCAAATGAGGGTCTTTGTCTTATTTAGCATTAACTTGCAAGTCCAGTTTAAGTATAAAAATCCCTGTTCAGTGTTATGTCAACTAAATTCAGATAACTCCAGATTGATTAACTGTTACAATGTTTCTGTTTGACCAGCCTAATCAGAACTTTTAGACACATCCTAGGGCCTTCATCGGTAGATGGAGGTGCCCCTGTTGTCATGGAGATTTGGTAACAACAAATGAACCAAATCCATAATAACTCAGTAAAAAAATTATGTCAAGGGTTATATTGAGATGCAAATGAGAGCTACAGAAAAGGCTCGTAAGTGGGCTTGAATGATGAATGTCCTTTCATCTTAACACAGGTCGACGTAAAATAGCATTCTGTCAACTTTACGTTACAATGGCTTTCTGCTCACACGACAAAACTGATTATTGAAAAGGCCACAGCATAATTTTTTGCCCGTCAGCGGGATATGAAAGGCTCAGACATCAGGCAGACTTTAGCAGACGACCGGGAAGAAGCTGACATTTCATTAAAAAAAAAAATAAAATAAAAAAATACCCGTTGCACAAAATTTTGCACGTCGTGCTTTTAATTTGAAGGCGACGCCGACGGGCTTCCGCGCCTTCTCCCAGCGCTTTCTGACTGAGCTTGACGCGATCTCGCCTCCATCTCCACACTTTCTCCCCCACTATCCCCGCCCCCTTTAAGCCATGTACACATCCTGATTCGAACGTACACGGTCTTAAGAACGGCTGCCCGTGTGGGGGTCTCAATAATGGACCAGGTCCATGACACACTTGTGATTGTATGAGTCCACCTGAGGATGAAGGACGGCTGCCTCCCTTTCAGCTGGTTGTTACTGACCTGATGATCCACAGCAACACCTCAGTTCACACACACTGGCAACCCCCCAGTACAGCAGGGCTAGGGTGTGTGCCAAAGACACGCTGATGAAAGTTTTTTTTTTTTTAAGTCGCGCAAATATTGACACCATTACCATTACGTGTTTTTCCGGGCTGCGTTTGTGATGAGGCTGTTTCAAACTGCCCTCGCCCTCAAAACAAACAACAAACGAGTTAATTCCACCCTGTACCGCCTTAGAGAAAAAAAAAAGCAGTACACACTCTGCCTCTCAGTATCACACACACACACACGCAAAACCAGTAGACAGCTCTGGCTAATGACTCCATTTGGACCATTACAAATTAATCCTCGAAGATGATTGTGGATGATTTATGTGTGTGTGTGTGTGACCTTCTTCCAAACGCTGATGCTCATGGCGGTTAAAAACTGCGGTCTAACACATCACTTCAGTGTCTGTCAGAGATGCGCAGGCCCGTCAGTCACCGTAACCAAACTGTTCGGTGAGCTCTAGCCGGGCATGAGCTGAGTTGAAAGAACTTCCTGGAGGCCAATCAAGTGGTTTAAACCTGCATTCTGTTCCCAAAGGGGACCAGTGGGGGGTGAACTCGGCCACGATGCGCGTCTGATGTTCATTTCGGTAAATCGCGGTCCCCATTTCGAGCGAAACAGATGATAAAGCAGCGCATGATTCAGGGGCGGTCGGCTGAGTCGCCACCACAGCGGCGAGCATTTCCGCGTCCCGGCCAGCTCAGCCCGCGGCCCCCCTGCAGCTGCTTCGTCTCGCCCAGATGTAGTCAGCCGTGCTGGTCCCGGTTTAAGCGCTGAGGTTGAGGTTTCAAAACGTCCACAGACCGACGGGTAACTTCACAGTGGCTCAGTCCATTTTTTTAGTTTTTTTTTTTTTTTAAACAAACTTTTTTGTGGCTTTAAGAACTTGATGCTGAAGCTTGGCTGAAAGGGCAGAAGATCAGTCGGGCAGCGTCCCCAACTTCCAAGGAGAAAACCCTTGGTGGTGGAACCTCAAGCGGATGTGCCAGCCCAAAACGCTTGAAAACATTTGCAGCGCATCGGCCGTCCATCAGTGTCATCCGCCCGCTGCCGGCGCTCTTCAATGACAGCACACCGCCGGTAGGCCGGTATTGATTGTTCCACTGAAGCCCTGCGCCGGACCTTTGATCGATGCACAAACTGTTGCAGCATCTGATCATCAGCATCGTCTCGCTGCCCGTTAATGTCACAAGCCGACCGTCAAGGTGACTTTAGAATACTCTGTGCCGGTCGCCACATGAGAGAAAGAAACTGACGATGACCTGTCTCCATAGTGATGGATAGATTGTAAATTTTTCATGGAACAGTAGAGCATACGCGCAGATATATAATGGCGTTTTAAAGGCCAACTTTGCAGCTCGGCATCTTTTTTTTCTGAGCTCAAGAGGGTTTTTTTTTTTTTTTTGCCTCCCACCTTGCTGTAAAGTTCACTCCATGGTGCCAACAGGCCTCATGTCACAAAGCCGCATTAGCGATATGCACCAGATATCCATGCATATTGTGGATTTAGAGCGTACATGACAGAACCATGCTGCTGTTTGTCTGGTGAATGATGTCGTCTGAGATATGCTCTGCTCCACAGATAATTGTCAGGCTTGTGGAGGCATCGTCCGTGAGTCATTTATCTTTGGATTTCCCAAATGATGTTGCTGCGGGAGATAGGCCATTGAGAACAGCCGGCACCATAATCAATAAAGTGTGTGCTTCAACATGAGGACAACTGATGGAAAAGGATTATGTTAGATTAAAGTTTGCAGCTTCATTTGATGCCTCACTGATTACAAAAGTGTGTAGAAATGCCAGGTAGCTTCAGCAGTTTTTTTTTCAAGCTTTTCTCGCATTGTTTTATTGACAAGTAAATAATTGTATTTTATGATTAAAAATAAACAAATCAGAATAATTTATGTGGTGTAATTACATTATCCTTCTTCTCTAAGACATATGGCCAACATTGGGAAAATACCTTTCGTATCCAACTGGAGTGAAGTGAAAGATGTAAAATTATTTCAATATCTTGAAAAAAAAATGCAAAAAATGTTTTATTGTGTGCAACCATCCAAGGTCATGACTCGACGTTGTTTCCAAAAGTTAAACAGAGACACGTTTAGATACAATGAAACGCTTGAATTGATCTATTTATTTACATATTTTTTTTGTTTCATTTCAATATTTTGCAAATCTGACAAAATGGCAAAAATAATTGCATGATTCTTCAGAGACATGAATTGGTACAAATATTTAAAACGCTTTGAGGGTTACACAGCGTAGTTAAGAAGATGCCCCCAAGCATCTCACACATGACCGCATAATTTAGTAGATGGGTGAAACTCCCAGAAAAGTGCAGTATAAATTACTTTTATACTACTACTACTACTAGTAGTAGTAATAATAATAATTTTAATAAACCCAAAGCATATGAATTGCCTACAAAGACAGCCACGAGTGGAACCACAGAAGAAAATCACTCAGGGGCACTCCCAATAGCAATAAATGAAAACTAGTAAATTTAGAAAAAATGGATTCATCATGAATGTTACTGGAAAACAAAAAAAAGAAAATTACATTTATGGAAAATGTGCCATTTTGTTGAACACCTTACATTATGATTACAGTTCATTAAGGCTACATCCAACTTTGATAAAGCCAAATGGAGAAACAACATCTACCAGTTGGAGTTCTCCATAAATCTTTGCAGCAACGGATGCAAAATATGATTTTGAGAGTATAAAAATACTAGAACCTGTTGTTTTTTTTATTTCGATGTGCACGATTTGTGTACATGCAATAACACGCGACACGGTAGAAAGAGATAATTCCCTCAATTGAAATAATAATAAAAAAAAACAACAACAACAACAACGGGCAGGCTTGTGGTGACGTCAGCACGCAGCGGACGTCCCCTCCCGGCTGCTGACGTGTGCGTAGGGAAGTGGCTCACGAGTTGCCTTTAGCCGCTAAAGCTGGCGGCTCTCCTCCTCCTCCTCCCCCGCAGCCGTGAAAAGCGTTCGTCGTCGACAGCTCATCATGAAGTCACCCGCTCGGGCACCCGAAAAGCTGCTGAAATAACAGCGGAGTAGTGGCGGCGGTGGAGGTGGTGGTGGGGAGGGGAGAGAGAGAGAGAAACTGCGCAGGTAGGAGGACCGCAAACTCCCATCACCCGACGAGCTGGCGCGCTGAGCAGGTTAACATGCTAGCGGTAGCTGTTAGCAGCTGCGGCTCCGGGGCATTTGCGAATGAAACCGCACTCTTTAACGTTTCCTTTTTTTAATTATTATTATTATTTTTTTTAAAACGTGATGGCGTCGTGCGTTTTCTTGCGTTTCCGGGTTGAAAACGGCAGCGTCTCTGTCGAATGTCAGCGGCCGTGGCTCAGCCCGGGCGCAGCGTTGACAGCCGCAGTGCCCGTGTCAGGTGTCCTGACAGCTACGCGTACCTGGCTCCATGCCTGCTTACATCCACGACAGCCCGTCACACACACACACACACACACGCACACACTCTTGTTTTTATTGCATTCGGTTTTGGTGAAAACACACACACGCTGGCTAATAAAAAACATGGCATCCGATACATCATTATGACTTCTTAACTTTGACTTGTAAATAATGGTATCTCTCTGGGGACAGATCAAATATTAATCAGGTTCCGGTGGAGGATTCGTACCAGATTGACTTTTTTTTTTTTTTTTTTTACAGCTGCACAACTGACATGTCACGTTTAGTGTCTGAATGAGAAGTGTAACATTCTCGAACCCAAAGATAGTAAGTTTAAAGGCAACGTAAAACAGACAAAAACAGCAACGGAGTTTCTAAGCTGATTATTTCGATGCTAAACAGGTTTGTCGTCTAGTTTCGTGTCCCCACCCTGTTAGTCCCTACAGTTTCGTGTTCGGGCGACGGATGTGAGAGCCTTAGGGAAATGGTTGGTGGCGCTGGGAATTCTAAACGTCTCGGCCGCGCACATGCCGGTCACGTTGTGCTCAAGCCGAGTGGATCGAAGTTGCCGGAGCTGGGTCGCAGAGCCTGGTCGGCGAGGAGTTTGTTCCTGCGGAAATCACCCGGTCTCAAACTTTCTTATGTGGCGTCGCCTTCCCATCGGGAGCGCCCCCGCGTTTGAGATGGCCCACGTCCCTCGCGTCTAAACATAGCCGCCCCCTCACTTGCACCCCCACCCCACACAAGTGGAGGATAGAGGATGTGACAAATAAGCAGGCGCACCTATGTTTTTTTGTTTTTTTTCCCCCCGCAGGTGGGGTTGTGGTCAGCGGTTTTATGAAGGACTGCGAGTGAAAGTGCAGGACAGCCATGGGGAAGCGCCGGGTGCCAGATCTCTACAGAGCGCCATTTCCCTTGTACGCCATCAAAGTTGACCCCGGAACAGGGCTGGTGATAATAGCAGGAGGAGGCGGGGCTTCCAAGACGGGCATAAAGAATGCTGTGGTAAGTGCTGTCCTCCCCGCCAGACCGCGCATGCAACGACGGTACATGTAAAAGGCTATGGATGTGATTATGGATTACTGGCACTGTGGGAAGTCTGTAGAGCGGCCGCGGCAGTCGCAGACTCATGACTGTGTGTCTTTCAGCAATTCCTGGATCTGCAGCTGGTGGGCGAGCACCAGTACAGCGCCAGCCTCCTCCACTCCCACGACACTGACACGCGGGCCAACATGAACCTGGCTGTGAGTGACGGCGTCATCGCTGCGGGCCAGGACGGGACCTGCTGCCTGATGAAGTTTCAGCGGAGGGAACAGAAGAAGGGAGGCAAAGCCGCGGCCAAAGTTGGTACGGCCCGAGGTCGCAGGCCCAAACACATCTGCTCTCCCACAAGGGAAATCAGAAATACTTTGTTTAACTGTACTTATTTGATGTGGCTGATTTCTTTGTTGATGGCAAAGACGGATCTTTGCATATCTTGAGTTTACGATGAAATGACTCAGGTCAAGCCGAAAATCTTGTTAATTTGAACAAAAAACGTCATTCGAGCGCATTTGTTGTCCTCTTTGCTTTACTAGATGTTGCTACCATGACTGGACACTAGATTTCGGTCTCTTTCCGCCACATTTGAACAGTTGCAGGAGCGGTGTCTGTTATTCTGTTGCTCAGAAGTTTTTCCTTGCGCTTGTAAGCGAAAAAAACATGCTGCGATTGCCACATTGGCAGGTCACTTTTTAAATGGATCCGCTGAACTTTGGTCGACAAAGTTTATAATTTATGTCACGCGTTTAGCCGTCATCGAGCCGCATTGCCACTCATTTAGAGTTGCGTTGGTGCTCCGCCGGTGAATCTACCGGGAGTCCGCTGCTCACTCTCTCGTTCCCTTTTTGCCCCGTCTGACGACTGAAGGAAAGAGCTTATCTGGTTTGATGTTCGCAGAAATGTTGAATTTGGTTGCAGCCGTTCCACAGTCAGCATCTCGTAGGGCAGCTTGTCAAGATTCACCAGCTGGAGAAAAATGCATTTTAAAAAAAAAACTAAATCACAAAAAAGTTATATCAC
>CAAKHG010032193.1:0-13423 GCA_901007715.1 Dactylopterus volitans
AAAAAAAAAAGAAAAAAAAAAAAAAAATTCTTTTTTTTTTTTTTTTTTTTTTTTACAAAATCCAAAGCTATTCAGTTTACTATCATAAAAGTAAAGACAAGCTTTATATTTAAGATGCAGAAATTAGAGAAATTTAGTTTTTTTTTTCCTCTAAAAGAAAAAAAAAGGATTTGATGATCATCAACATTGTACACCTCTTTGGTAGAGTGAATAAGTCCAGTATCATAAGGCAACCAGAGCTCTTGTTCTTCATGACCAAGCTGCCAGAGAGGACTGGTTAAAAGAAGAAAAAAAAAAGTATCAGAATTTTTGCCGGTTAAGCTTTAACTCCAGAACCCATCACATAACCAGTCTTTGAGCATCTGCAGCTTTATGTTGTTTCTGTACTGATATACCCTGCCGCCGTCTCGCCGGCCGTGCACTGGAAAACACCGGTGTTTTTCCACTCCAGTCGCTCGCGCTCGCGTTCCTGCTGTGGCTCCGTCTTCATGTTGCGAGCTGACAGGAGTGCAAGGCAGGATAGTTTGCTTGGAGCAAAGAGCTTCAGGGTTCACAGAGTTGTGTTTGGCTGTGAAGCCCTTGAAGAGCATCCCTGTTCTCACCCTCAGCCCAGACTGACAGGCTTTTTCTTTTTCGTCTTCTTGTTATTTATTTATTTATTTATTTGCTTGTGCTATTTCCCGGTGCAAGTCTAGATGCTGTTGTTCATGAAATTGCGAGAAAGCCAGCCTAATAATGCTTTGATTTTTTTTTGTTTTTGTTTTTTGGCTTGCAGTTTATTCCACTTTCAGAATCACTTCACTCGCGGATTCTTGTAGTTATTATTGTGATCCCCCTTGACCTCAGTTTATGACTGGAGAGGTGAGGTGTTGGTGCTGCAAATCAGGTGCCCTCGATGTGTAGACGGCATGTGTGGAACCAGAAGCAATCTCAACATCTGTCTTACTTTGCGCGGCTTCTGTGATGAATGAGGTGACGTGCGGCTTCAGAGCAGGCAAACACAACGCTTGTGGGTTTCTCCAACCAGCGCGTGAGAAAAAAACAAACAAACCGACAACAAAACAATGATGAAACACAGGCCGAGGTATAGAAATGTAATATCACCCAGCAGTGCTTTCATGCTGATTGGTGCTCTCTCCCCAGGTAACATGGCGAAGAATAAACAGAAAGGGAAAAAACAGAAGAACGTCTTTCAAGTGGCAAACAAGCACCTGAAGCCCAAGAACAAAGCAAAACCTGTCGTGACGACGCTCAAACGCGTAAGAGGACCCCTCACACACCCCCCCCCACACACACACACCTACCTCCCACCACCCAAACACCGCCACACCCCACCCCACCGCCTTCTCGTTGCCCCGGCACACATTTTGTTTACCATTTCGCAGCTCCTGTTGCGGCGGCTCAGGCTTAATTTGTGGCTTCACAGATCAATGCGGTGAAAAATGAGAAGGTGGAGAACCTCAACCAAATCTTCACAGAGGTCCAGAGGGACGTCAAGAGCATTTCGAAATCTGTCACTCCCGAACCAAAGAAACAAGCGCAGGTGACGGAGAAAATTGCTATGCAAATAAAGGTCTGTTCGTCATCCAGCATTCTGTCACCTTGATGGATTTTTTCTTTTTTTTTTCTTTTCTTGTTAGGTTGTCAGAGAGCCACCAAAGGAACCTGTGAATGTTGACAACGCAGCTCAACTCTTCTCTCAGCTGTAGCGGCCCAAGAATCAAAAAGACTGCGGCAAAAGCAGGCGGGATGACCGCCGCCGCGCGTCCCCGCTCGCGCCGGACACGAGAACCCCGCCGGAGGAGCCGTCAGTTTATGAATTCGTGGTAAAACGAGCACGGCGATTAAGGTGAAAACCAGAGGCAGTCGCTGCATGACGGCGAGCAACTTAAGCGCCTCGTTTATTTAGCGCAAAGAAGTGTAATCGCCCGACGCCGGCAGCTGTGATACTTCTTCAGAAATGTAGGATATTTTTCTATCACTGAGGATGAATATTCTTTTGTGAGAAGTTTCGTTCCTTCCTTCAGGGCTGCAAACGAGCTGTTATTGTCAGTGCCGATTAATCTGCCAGTAATTATCGAGTGTGTGGTTTGTTTTTGTTTATTAGGTGCCAGATGAAAATGAAAGAGCTCATTTTACATAACTCTTAAAAGTCACAAACACAAAAAATATCCTCTTAACCATGACACAGAGCCGGCAATAAAGCCCTCACGTCTGCGTCAATGCAGCAAATGTATGCTGAATGTTCTTGCCTGATAAACCTATAAATAAAAAATAGATGACAATGGTTTTTTCAGCTTGATTGATTCAAAAATTAATTGCTCGAAGCATCGATAAAAATCTTGTTTTTTATTTTTTAGCTCGAATCTGTTGACATTTAATGGTGATTTGGGAAGCGTGATGGAACCAGAAAGGTTATAAATACTAATGTTAAGTTTCTTTTTGTCAGGCATTTGTGTTTTTTTCTTCTTTGGAGCCTTCGCTGTTTATATTCCGCTTGTTTTCAGGCCTCTAAATGAGTGTAAATGAAGTCACAAAGGACCCGAGTGGGGCCGCCGCTCGCCTTGGTCATAGATTTGTTATTTTCAGAGGTCACCACTGCGCACAAACAGGAGTCGAGAACCAATTCACATGAAGCTGTACTAATTCTGATTCTCCAGGGATCGTTGTGTTGAGGTCGTAAGGGGAAGATGATAAATCACAATCTGATGCAGTAAAACGCCACGCGATCCACGCATGACGTCGCACGGTCGGTTTCTGATAGCCCGTCCAGCCCTGTGAGGTCTATCAGGGCCTCACACTGTCATGTCTATCAGGACTTCACCTGAAGATGAGGTATAGATTTTTTCCAGCTCCACCTGCGAGCGGCGGGCCGTTATCAGTATGCTGCTGCCGCATCCTGCCGGGGCGTTTTGACATCGGAGGTCACCGGCTTTACCCCTGCCCAGCTGATTGCTTGTCTCCCCGGCGACCTCCGACTGAGTAAGTTGGTCGATAAATCTGGAGGAAGGTGAAAGCAGGAATACGGTCGGCAAACAAGCGCCGCGCGTGATTGCGGGGCATAAATTAGCGGCGGGCCGGGAGTTTCAAGGTGGGGAGTGGCATCGCTCGCGTTAGTGTCACTCCGAAATCCACCCGAGTGAAGATTTCCAGTGGAGGTAGTCGTACCGGGAAGCTTAAAGCAGCGATGACATCCTCATAGTTTGAGGACGATAACTGATTCAGGATATTAAAACCGTCCCCCGTCCCTCATGAAACCAAAACAATGAGCTGAAGGATGAGGAGACCTGCAGAGTGGGTTTGATAGAATCCTGGTCACATGACACACACGCTGATCATAACATTTAAATCACTGCATGTTGACCACACAATATAGTGCAACACCCCTGCAGGAAATCCTTTTTTGGAATTTTTACTGAGTATGTTTGAGGGATGTGTCGACGTGTTTTAATGATTGTTATTGGGACCATAATTTGTGCTTCTGTTGAACTGAACCGGGCTATACTGGGAGGGGTCTCTAATATTTTGGTCATCCCGCTTATGTGCATTCAAGTAACAAAATATTTTGGACACCCGTCAGTAAAACTATTTCCCGAAGGGTGAAGCAGGGGTGTGACGCACCATTTGATCCGGTTTAACCAGGACAGCGCTTCACGCTCCCAAATACACCGATCAGCCATAACATTATGACCACTGCATCTTTACCATAGAATATGATGCGACAGCCCTGAAATAAATTCTCCTCTCACCGGGAGTTTTATGTTGAATTTTAACTGAATCTGTTTGAGAGACGTGTGGACATATTAACGATTGATACTGAGACTGTAATTTGTGTCACATATTCCATTCAATTGAATTCAGATGCAGTAAAAATTCAATATGATCCTCTTGAAGGGGCTTTTGTACATTTCTATATGAGTTGTTGGCTGATTTTGATTTTACCATCTGCTTTTGTTTTCTATATAACGTGGACTATCCTGAGGACATGTTCTTTGTTCCTTTTGTGCTTTTTTGGACCCGTTTTCAGTGCTGTGTCAGCGCTTTGTCTGGAATCAAAGCAATTTTTTTATTTTAATGAATGACATCATAACCAATAACACCAGAGGCATAAACAAACAAACAAAGCTTAAACGCTGATCTGCATGTATCGATTAAAGCTTCTTGAAAGTTGTAATGGCAAGAAAGCAGGATGCGTCTCTCCTTTTTGCGTCGATGGAAGTTCAGGGAGCAGAATCGCCGAGGGCGAGGGGGGGTCGGGGGAGGGAAGGGGGATCAACACATGCGGCCCCCTCGCTCTCGTTTGGTTGATGCCCATTCGACGTCTGTTTCTAATGGGGAGCGGGAAGGGGGGGCTTCCAGTGGAGGGAAGTGGTGAGGGGAGCGCGGCAGATGCGGTGTGAAGGTGTCAAGCCCGTGAGCAGGTGCTTCCAACTGTGATACAGATGGCTGCACCACGGCACGGGTGGGGGCGGCTGTACCTCTGAGCACCCGTGGGAGACGGATACACCAGCTCGTGCACACTTTGAATTCTGAGTGCGAGCCGCATGGACTGGCAGGGAAACCGCGGAAACAAAGGCGAGAGCGCAACTTGTACCCAACATTAAAAAAAAAAAAACCCATTAATACTCAGCACGTATGCTGAGCCAAACAATATTATTGATACCGACTTTCCTGAATTGTGTTGTTCACATGCCGCTGCGTCCCCGAGTGGAAAGAAGCAAAACTCCCCCTGAAGCTGTTATTTTCAGCCGCTTAATTGACACCGCATTGGCCACAAGATGGTGCAATGGATGGGCTTATCTACATGCAGGGAAGTGGGGCGGCGTGTGTGTGTGTGTGTGTGTGTGTGTGAGAGAGAGTTGGGGACGGAAAGAGAAAGACGGGAGTGTTCGGCCCGCTGAATGCCAATAAGAAGCTGAAGGCCTATTTGCAGTATGTCATTCCCGCCGCACAGCTGGGTTTTTCACTCTGACAGGACCAGCAGCAAAAAAAGGTTACAGCACCTGCACGTCCCCCCTGTGACAGAAATAAGAATCCCGTTGTTTGCCCGTGCAAGAGGCACAGACGCAGCAAGAGCGCGTGCGCGCGCGTGCGTGCATGTGTGTGTTTGCCTATGCAGATTTGCCTCCACAGCCATTTCAGATCGCAGCGGTTGCCACGGCGCCGACCCAGACGCGAAATGTCTCAAAGACTTGACTTGCTAGACCCGCGACGCCCTCTTTTTCCACTGAAAGTGAATATATTATCAGCAAAAGGCATATTTAGACAAGATGGTTTTTCAAAGATGCCCCCCCCCCCACCTTCCTCCCCTCCATAACAGCTCGGGTCTTATTTACTGTGATGGAGAAGAGGTATTCAAGGAAGAGCAACCTTGACTTTGACAAGAAAAAAAAAAAAAAAACACCAGGCAATTTTAAAAACCAGGCACAATCGTCGTATTTGAGAGGACGAGAAACCAAATAATTGAATTATTAGTCATCGCTTTTCAGTCTTTTTGCGGCACTGTTTAATGGACTGCCTTCTGTTACATGGATGAGATGTCGCAGTTTCAAAAACGGCTCCACCACTCCACTTGCATCCCTTTTAATGCCTTGAGAAAGGCACTTTGCCAAGCAGTTGGACGGCCAAGATTCAAATGGCGATTAGAGTTTGTTCTTGCGAGCAGAGTTCATTCGAGTAAATGACTTCATATGCGTTCAAAAGTTCCCCCTCGAGGCCGCCGGCTTCTTCCACCCCCATCACCCCTACCCTCCCCACCCCGGACGTGAATCTGTGTAATTTGCTTCGAGTCCGGGGGTTTCGGCTGCAGCTGTGCCCTCCTGTGCGAGTCTGCCGTTGTGATGGAGTGTCTGTCCCTCCGAAGCTGGACCCTTGTCGCGTATTAGAATATAAATTACATTACTGCCTCCACGAGAGGAGGTGGCGTTTTCGCCGCCATCCGTTCTGTGCAGTCCGCAGGATTCTCGGCAAAACCACCAGGACCGTTTTTTCGGCAGTGGCGTGAAAAAGTCCTGGCGGAGGAACCTGTGACAATTTTTGAGTATTTCCCTTCAAGATATAATGGAAAAAAAAAAAAATTGGATCAGAGATAAGCGTAAGACTTCTTCCAGTCACCGGTTACCGCTGATAGTCTGACGAGCAACTTGACATGTGAGAAATTATCTGGGTTCTGGGATTGAATGTCAGATATCCGCCGCCCACGCGGGGTGTTTGTTTGTTTGTTTGTTTGTTTGTTTGCAACAAAAGTCCGGTCAAATGCGATTGGTCAAGACTACTGGGACCACGAACGGAAGCCAGGATGCTTCTGGGACCAGCATTCCACATGCAGAATTTGTTTACAGAGTTTTCGGGGAAAGAATGAGCCCTTCTCAGGATATGTTGCATGGACAAAGTTCTAAGATTATACACTTAACGCTTAGACTGGCGGATTTAATGAATTGACCGCAGATGCAGAGCTGGAGGAAGAGAGAAGTGACCAACACTTTGTTTGCATTTGGCTGCTGAACCTTTCCTCCCCCTTGTTTCCTCAGCGACGGGGGTTAAACGTTTGCGAAAGTTGCTGCGATCCGGCCTGCTTTAATTGCATTAAGGCTTCTCCACGCACCGTTATCAACAGCAGGCGTTAGCCTTGATTAAGGGGACTCCTGGCTGAGTTAATTAAGTGGCAGCCATGATTAAAATGGTCTGAATTCTCTTAAAGCCGCCAAGTAAAGACGCCTTACTTTTGTTCTCCCCTTTGTTACGTCTCAATTAGCCCGAGAGACACAGACATATTTGCTTTGTATGAAGGTTATGGAGGTACTGGTAATAATATGGCCTAACCACAAACAGCTTTGTCCAAATGAAAACTAAACATGGACGACTCTGATTTAAATGCCATTTTCAAGTTTTGGGATACCTAATCAGCCAATGAATGTTTTCCTGATTTCGAAGGTGGGAACACAATCAGAACCGCAGTGAAACGCGAGGCAAACATTTTTTATACATGTAGTTTCCTGGACTGGCTGTTGTTTACAATCATTCGTATAACTGTTGCATGTAACCCAGACATCTTAAGACCTTTACATTTCCAACTGTTTTACTGATGGAGAATTTGATTTGCAAGATAATTTAACACCCATCTGGTCCCGTTATACACAGTCACTTTGAGGTCTGAAACAATGATAAAAGCAGACACTGAATCATTTTTTAAACCAAATAAGTGTTGATGTGTTTACCATACACCCATAAGTGACACATATATAGGAACTTGGCCCTAGATAAATGATTTACTGTTGTTTCATAGTTTCAGAAACATTTTATCCAAAAGTTGCATCGATATTCCCAAAACTGCAATCACGACTAAAAACCTGGCCCCAGTTTCTGTGAATTTTTAGGCACATGCCTTGATTTTTTTTTTCCTTTTTTCAGCCAAGTAACCCTGTCAACTCCTCGCCCCGTACTGTATCTGGATCGCAACCAAATGCCAAAACAAACAAGCCCGAGCCTCTGCAGCGCCGCGTTCCATCTGCAACAAACCACCCGAGCGTCAAGCGACTGCAAGCTGTTTGGCTCGTAGGGAATGAAATAGGCTTTACACTTGAGAGGACACGGCACACACAGTGGCTCTTTTAATGGGATCTCAGGCACGTTGCTCGAGTTGCCGGTGAGGTTCCACCTGCCGGTGTCCTGTGGGTGGGCGGGGGAGAGCACGGGGGGGACCGAGGGGGGTTTGGCCCAGAGGAGATCTGGTGAGCGTGGGCTGGCTCGTCAGCGTGAGTGGAGACAGTGGAGCTTTCTGGCGCACCTGTCAAGGCGCGCGAACAAAGTACATCTGTTCATCCCCTCCTCCTTCGTCAGATGTCACCGTCTAAAAACAGGGTTCTCGAACGCCACGGCACGCCTATTTCCTCCCGCCCCCGCCAGCCACTGGCTTTGTTTTCCCACACGCGCGCGTACGCCGATCGGCCGTGCGATTAGAACCCACTGCATGTTTGCCGTAGGGTGTAATGCAGCTGCGGTAAACTCTCGCTAATCCGTTTGGTGGAGGTGTTGACATGTTTTAATCATTGTTATTAGGACTGCTGAACTGCGCCGGGTTCTGCTGAGAGGTGTCTCTAATATTTTGGTCATGCCACCCACATGCTGTTATAATCCAGATCGCCGGGGGGGAAAAGGGAAGCAACATGAAACCAGATGTTTGGAGGTTATTGGCAAGAGGTAATTTTGGCAAAAAGGAAAAAGGCCCACTGGATGATGCGCAACAGAAATTCAAAACCCAATTCAACCAAAAGGGGACCCGCATCAGAGGCTACGCTGATCTACTAAGAAAATAACAAAAAAAAAACCCGGCTCCCTGGTTCACGGGAGTGGCAGAAGATAAATATACAAAAAAACAGAAGCATCCGTGCTCTTGTCTTTAACTCAGATAGTCTTGATGAGTGCAAAAGTAACCTATCCCTGCCCCCAGTTTCCCAGCCAACAAAAGCGCCACACCGGAGCTTCATGAGCCGCAACACACAAACAAAACTGACATAGAAACGTGACACAGTGTCTAAAAAACAGCACAGATTTCAAGAACTCACACAACACTACAGGGAGCTGCACCTATTAAGTCGGGCAGCCCTGAATGGCAGCTGGTCACGCTCTTTTATATACCCGGACAATCAATTGCAGTCCCTGGATTGGTCAGCTGTGCGGTTGCCATCGCGCGATTGGTCTGTCGAGGCCGCTGTGTGCCACACCAACCAGAGGTTTCCTGGTTAGCTCAGGAAGTAGGCGGAGCCACGGGAGGAGCGTGCTGAAGGAGGACAGTGGCAAGACAGATATAAATCACACACAAGGCTGCAACATATGCTTTAGGGTTACAAAATACTATGGATGCCGCTCAGTAGAACCCAGAACAGCTCAACAGCATCACAAATGATGGTACCAGTAGCAGTCGTTAAAGTATGTCAACACCTCTCTCAAACAGATTAAATGCAACTTCAACATATAACTCCTCCTGAAGGGAGATTTTACTGCAGGGCTGCTGCATCATATTCTATGGTGAACATGTGGTGGTTTCCATAATTGGGAAAGAGAGATGGGGGGGTGTTCCAAAAATGAAACACTCAGTTTCAAGCATTGAAACAAGGCCAGCAGCAGCCGGTGCTGGCAGATCAAATCTGTAGATTCACTCTCTTGATATGTTGCCTCACACCGACTGCAGAAATTAAATCTAACTTGTGAAGGATATCGGAGAATCTTCGAAGGGGTGATTCCTCCTGATAGTTTTCATCTTTACACGTTCATTTCTGTGTCTTCAGCTGCGTAAAAGTCCATTATGTGTGTGTGTGTGTATGTGTGCGCGCATTAAAAATCATCCTGGATCAAAACACATCGTCATCAGAAAGGTGCCTGGAGTTCCAAGCGGCACCACCCGTTGGCTGTTTGTTCTGCTATAACTGTGTCAAATTGCCGTCACTAAGCTCCGCAGTGGTGGGCAACCGTTTTTTTTTTTTGTTTTTTTTTTGTCCAGGGGGTCTGTATTGACTTAGATGAAGTAAGCGAGGGGCCACACGCGAAACACTTAGCGATGACTGATGTTACACGACATGGATTTGATAGCTATGACAGATTGCTTTAACAACAGGCTATTAGCAGCCTCCAGGGCCCGGCTTCCGCGTTTCGAAAAAACAAAACAAAAAACAATACAAAAAAAAAAACCAGGAAGGGCTTGTTGATTTTAAATAGCGGCCCAGGCGGACTAAGACCACTCGTTCACCTTGAGATTAATAAATAAAATTCGTTGGGGATGTTGAGGGCCAGGCATAGATGGTTGGGGCTGTAATTTGCTCATACACGCCCATCAAGCATGACATTAGGAACTGGGTTATACTGAGAGGTGTCCCTAATATTTAGGTCATCCTAATGCAGTGGGATGGCCAAATTATTCAGGCTCAGTATAACCGTACAGTTCAACAGCATCGCAAATTACAGTCCGAGTAACCATAATCAAAATATGTCAGCACCTCTTCAACATCATCAGCATAAAACCCCTCAAATAGAGAATTTTTTTGCAGGGCTGTTGCATTATATTCCACTGTAAAAATGCAGTGGTCATAATGTTATGCTATATAAGCTATATGGTGCTATATGTAGACGATGGATGTCCCTAATAATTTGTTCATCCCACTTGCATGCATGAGAATGACCAAAATATTAGGGGCACCTTTCAGTATAACCTAATACAGTTGAAAAGCATCCCAAATCATAGACCCAATTGCAATAATTTAACTATGTCAACACCTCTCTCAGTCCGATTGAATAAAAATTCAACATAAACCTCCTCCGTAGAGAATTCATTGCAGGGCTGTTGCATTATGTTCTATGGTAAAGATGCAGCGGTCATAATGTTACACTTGATTGGTGTATTTCCTGCAGTACAAGTAAAATACAAAATTAGTTCTGCGAGTAGCACGGGGCTACAGTTATCGACTAGCATAGAACAGTACAGATTAGTAAATCGATACATAAATATATAACGGATATTGTGATGAAAGGCTGCGGCAAAGGCCGTATATTTCTTTTCATTTCATTTAACGTCCGCATGCTGTCACTCAGCTACAGCGGCAAACGGCAGTTGTATGAAACGCCTGAGTAACGTGAATGTCGATGCAGGCAATGGGAACACAGACGGCGGCTCCAATCAGAGTTAACCGTCCAGCTCCAATCAACCTGTAATTTTATAGTCATGAATATTGAAAGTGGGAATATTTCAAGGGGTTTTTCCTGTATTTTCTTTTCTAAATTCAAAGACATTGGAAAAAAAAAAAAAAAAAGTACCTTCAAGATGATGACATCTCTAAACAGAGGACGATTTCCCCTTCAGGCCGTGCGACATGTTTCGTGTTTGGCGCTGTTGCGAAGCCAGGTTGCGTCTCGCGGTCGCGACGTTGAATTCTGTGACAACCTGGCGGCATCTTAAGGGAGGCGCGATGTTCTCCGCAGCCGCACCAGCACCGCAAGTCCTGCTCTTCTCAGTGACAGTCGCGGGATAATTAAAATAGAGCTACTGTGCCAACATATGAATGTTAACAAGTGTGTGAATGAGGAGCAGGAAGGCTCTGAATAATAGCGTGCATGCTCAGCAAAATACCCCCCTTAATGACTGTGGGCTGTTGTGTTATACTTCTTTTTTTTTTATCATCACCACTTTGTTCTTCCAGTATTCCCAACAGTTTGAATTTGCATTGATACTTGGTCATAAATAAATACATGTAAATACATGTTGTTTTAATGGTGTTTCTCCTGCAGAGGAAATTAATGCCTTCAGAATGTATAGTGCTTCCAGACAGACTGCTGACTTTTAGATGTGTATTTTAAGCACACACCAAATTACGAACAAGGGAATGTTCGCCTGACAAGAACGAGGGAGACCATTTCCGTAACAAGGCAGGAAGGTTCTCGGTGTTAGCGGCGAAGGGCAATAAGGCCGGCGATTCAAGGGAGGCGCGGACGTGCGGGGCTTGTTGATGAGGGAAGAAAAGGAGACGCTGCTGTTCTGATCGGGGTGAGAAGGTCAGGGGACTGTTGGGGATCCAGAAGGTGGAGAAGCTGAGGCTGTTGAGGAGCAGCAGGGAGGCTGCCGCGGGGAAGGAGTGTGAGATGATGGGCAGGGAGACAACGCGGATCCTCCCCGGAACCCACCAGCAGCTGGCTGCGTCGACGTTTCATCATAAAGTTTAGGATTGTTTTACTTTTATTTCCTGGCATCCTGAAATCTGCAGTGTTTCGAAGCTGCATCTTTGAGACAGAAGCTTCCTATGGAGACGCTACATAAATGTTTAATACTGCTGACTTACTGGAGCCCATTACAGCTCTTTTTTTGTTTTGTTTCTGACACTGGTGTTATTGGTCATGATGTTGTATTCATTAAAGAAATTGCTTGGCTGCCAGATTCTGGCCGCATCACTGAAAATAAGTTCAAACAAGCACAAAAGAGAAAAAAAAAGAAAAAAGAAAAAAAGAACATGCCTCGAGATGCTCGAAGTTACTTAGAAGAGAAAACAAAAGCAAATGGTTAAAAATTTAGATATATGATATGTTAACCGATATCACATTCAGATATGCAGTTTACTCCATTATAGTATGGTATATACACGGATCAGCCATAACCACTGCATGCTGACCATAGATTATAATGCAACAGGCCCGCGATAGATTCTCTCTTCAGGAGGATTTTTATGCTGAATTTTAATTGAATCTGTTTGAGAGAGGTGTGGACATATTTTAATGATTGTCGCTGGGACTGGGACAGTATATTCTATGGTACATACGCAGTGGTTTTAATGTTACGGCGGATTGGTGTATTCAGTCAGTAACGTGATATTGCAGAACACAAAACGACGACGTCACTTTTAGTCCAAATAAAGCGGCGAATGTGTCAGAACCCTCAGCTTGATAACAAGCTGTGTGATTATTCGGCAACATGCTTCAGTTCTGTAATTTCCTCGATGAATAAAATTCCAATCGCAGGATGACGGCGCTGATGGTCCGGGCCCATGGAGATAAAGCCCAGTTTGCGCTGTTTGCCTTTAATAAGCCGCAGTTATTCATGTAGCTGGTCACACTTGGGTCCAGCGGATGCTGAACATCAAAATCGACGTTCACAGAGTCAAAAGAAAAGAATTTGTCAAAAGGGCTGAGACGGACATCAAGCGGAGACTTTAGACACGATTGATCTTGCTTGTATATTTAATGTTGGGCAGTTTTCTGGGAAGTAATTGCGCTGAGATGGAACTCATGCAAACATATGTATGAATGCGTTTGTTGTTTGTTCTGTGCATGATCGACACTCAACACCGACAAACGGAGGCAAGAGCCACGCGCGGGTTTCATCATCCCCTCCCTCCTCACTATTCCCTCTTTTTCAAGGCATTGCATTGTGTTTCCCTTTTATCAGGAGTGGCAGTTTTTTTTTTCCTTTTTTTCGGAGGGGGATTGCATGTTGATATTGTGTAATGTTCTGACAGACGTCCACTGAAAAATGTTTTCATCAAATGACTGATATTTGAATTGCTGTTTATGACAGGTGGCTCGTCCTGGTCAGACCCTGCGGAGGAGACGTCGACAGCGGGGGCTCATTTTACCTCACGCAAGGTTAAGGTGAGTTCATCTGACGCACCGCTCGCGCGCGAGGCAACGCAAAGTGCACTCAGTCGAGCACAAATGATCTTAAACTCATGGATATTAAACCAAATATTAAGATGACAAAGGAGCATTTAAAGGACAACAGGCAAGTAAAACAGAAGAATAAATAGTTGGGAATTCAAATGGAGCTAATGAAAATGAATTTAGAGCATCAAGGAAGGCGTAATCTGTCAATTTCACGAGAACGTTGCAGCGAATAATAAATAGAAGGTAAAGAGGAGCTCAGAGATGTGGCCTCCATTCTTCTCCT
>CAAKHG010032194.1:0-10000 GCA_901007715.1 Dactylopterus volitans
TCTTTTTCCAAATTATTTTTCATTTTTCCAACTTATTAATTTTAACCCCTCGCGCGCCACGTGTGATGGCTAATGCGCCACTGGCGGATGTGGGGATTCTTCTTCTCATCGTGGTGACAGCAGCTCTGACAAACGGTGAGTGAACCTGATTTATGGTTTTCCTATTAAAATAATATGTTGCTCCAAATTATCTGACGCTTTTAATTTGTATTAATTTCCAAATATTTTTTTTAAATCAATTTCCATTTTTTTAATGAATTTCCTAATGAACACACGCACAAATCAAATAAATTGGCAAAAACAAACATGACTTTTACTTTTAAAATCGGCAAATGAACCTTTGGAAAAATTTGCAAGAAAAAAAAATTACGTTCAAAAATAAATTCGGAAATATTTATTCATTGGTTTGCTAATTGATTTTTTTTTTTTTGGGAGGGGATCCGGATCAGCGGCGCCGGGTCGGGTTTCCGGCGCTCCGGCGAAAAAGCGCAGCCGCAAAACAGCACGCGAGGCTCTGAGCTGAGGGGGGGGCTCCTGGTCTATGAGGGAGGGGGGCTCAGGGACAACAACGAGAACCAAACCTGGTTCCGACTGGTGAATTTACTGGACCTGCACTTTGCTCCCCGAGAAACTGCGGCCAGTGTTGAACTTATGATCGCAAGAGACTGCATTTTCAGAACAGTTCTAATAATTAATCTGATGATTCTGAAGATGGGGCGACACTGGTGCCTCATAGCAAGAAGGTCGCAGGTTCAGTTCCCGGCCTGGGGTCCTCCTATGTGGAGTTCGCATGCTCTCCCCGTGTCTGCGTGGGTTCTCTCCGGGTACTCCGGCTTCCTCCCACCTTCCCAAAAGCATGCCGAGGTTAATTGGCTCCTCTAAATTGGCAGGGTGTTTGTACCCCGCCGCTCGCCCCTCGTCAGCTGGGATCGGCTCCAGTACGACCGCGACCCGAAACCGGAATAAGCGGGAGACGATGAGATGAGTTTCTGAACCACATAGGTCTCATGGGTTCAGATCCCCTCTTCCTCTGCCAGCTCTGAGGCAGGCGGGAACAGGTTCCAGGAGTTCAGTGAAGCCTCGATATGATAAGGAAGTAGATGTGGCTGAAAGGTTGGCGGGGGGGGATGAATGGCGGTGATACGGGACAGGTGGCGGGTGAAGGACCGGCGGCATCTGGCGGCAAATGGCAGAACCAAACGGGGGCGCGATATTCTCAAATGTACGAGCGGCCGCTGCGGAACGTTACTCACACTGCTGCGATCCCACAGGTTCCTCGTCCGGCAAAGATGTGACCCAGCGGAGGGGCGCGGAAGCGGCCGAGCTGGCGGCACCCCTGCAGGCGCTCGCCCCCGCCGCTCCTCGGGCGGCGCCGGCGAGGCCCGACGAGCTGCCGGGGCCCAGGCGGCGCACCAAGCGATGCACGTGCTACACTTACAAAGACAAGGAGTGTGTGTATTACTGCCACCTGGACATCATCTGGATCAACACGCCAGAGTAAGAGCGGCCTTCCAAACATCCCCCGCGCCCGTGCGTCACTTTGAATTCAGCGCGGGGCTGC
Source organism: Dactylopterus volitans (assembly GCA_901007715.1). Taxonomy (NCBI): domain Eukaryota; kingdom Metazoa; phylum Chordata; class Actinopteri; order Syngnathiformes; family Dactylopteridae; genus Dactylopterus; species Dactylopterus volitans. Next base: position 1,562 of record CAAKHG010032194.1, read on the forward strand.
CGCGCGTCCGTCGGTAGCTCGGTTGGCTCATGGTTACGCGATTCTCTGCTGTTCATTGTTACCCCCCCCTGCGCCCTTGAACCCCCTCAGCTCCCTCCTTCTGGTGGTGAAGGACTTTGAGGAACAGGAATGCTTACCCAAAACCCAAAGAGGGATTCAAGCGAAACCAATCAGGCTGTTTGTCTTGACCTTGTGACCAGTACAGTAAATGTTATTCGTGGCCTCTGCTCCTCTCAGGTGTTTTAAAATGTTCAGCGAGGGATTTTGGCCCGGTTTGGCATGCAGCCCAGGGGGGGTGGGTCTCACGACTAACCTCTGACCTTCAGCATGTTTCCAACATTTCTGACTGCGCAGTGTGAAGTGTCACATTCAAGAGCTCACGGGAGAGGTAAATTCTGACAGGGCGAACCGTTAGCGGGTCTTGCCACTCGGCGTTCAAGTTACGGCACCACGAGGAGTCAGTGAACCCACATGAAACCTCTTTGGAAAGTTGGAAAGACGTTCAGGTTCACATCGAACGTCCGCGATAAAACCCTCGTTGACAAATAACGAGCGTGGTGCTTTGCCTTAGAGACAGCAGTTCCTTTGAGTTTCCGGCGGTTAGCTAGCAGCGCTTATGGTGCGCTGAGCGGCAACCACTGGATCCAAATACGTGCGGTCAGACTGGCGAGCAGGTGGTTCGCAGGCGAGTTCGGGATCGCTCCCTTTGAGCGTCTTCGGGATGCGGCTCAAGACGAGGACGGCAACAACCGAAACAGGTGTTGGCGGCTCCAGCCAGGGGGCCTGGTGGCAGCCGGAGTCTCATGAGGTTTAGAGGGCCCTCGTTAACAAATGACAAGCAGGGTGCTTCGCGTTAAAAACGGGATGCACAATGTAGACAGAAAAGCGGCTTCCTCCGGGATTCTGGTGGTGGTTAGAAGTGTTTATGGTGCAGTAAACGCCACCCGCGGGATTCAAGCCCGATCATGGGCGAACACGGGCAGGCGGCGGCGGCACACAGCACTCTAGCGCCACATGGATTCTGGAGGCATTCCTTCTGGGCTTCTGGATGCGGAGGCCTTTGGGCAGCTGGAGTTTAACGGGATCCAGAGGACGTGGAGATTCTCCTCTCGGCCAGTCTCACTTGGCCAGGGTGTGATCAAGTCTGCGCGGGGAGTGGCGGGAGGTTGATGTCGGGTCGTTCCATCTTCTTAGCCAGTCCTTCAGGCGTTAGATCCAACAGACACATGCAGAACTTCGCTTGAAGAATGTCAATTTTACGTGCCGGGTTGTCTTTACCCGCTTGCCGCGCGGGAAGCACGCCTGACCGCGGATTTGCCCTTTAGGAAATCCATTTTACCTCCTCCACCTGACCATCAGCGAACCTCGGCAGATCAAAGACGCCGACTTCTGATTGGACCTTTCTCTGCGCTAATACCTCACAGCTGAGGCGGAGAACGTGCCGGGCGCTACCTGCCGCACATGTCTGAGTCTGACAGCGCTGCGCGACGGTGCGGCGGCGAGGCCTTTGCTTTCTCCAACCTCGTGTGTTTTCCAAGAAGCTGAGATGCCGCTTGTTAGGCTGGAGGGACCCCGTCCAGAGTCATGCCCTGCATATGTTCACCCATCTTACTTCTCAGCAGTCTTCTAAAGTACAACTTGTCTCATATTTCCTTGACTTTAGCCCTTTTGGTATGGGATTGGTGTGGGATTTATTTTCAGATAGATGGCATAAATTTTGTCTGCCACCGGTACCCCAGAGTCTGATCCTGGATCCGGGGCTTCCATGCGGCAGCTGGAGGTAACATCAGTCAGTCATGTGCGTGAGAAGGTGAAAATATTTTCGAAAGGCTAAAATTAATTTTGTGGATTTTTTTTTTTTACACTTTTCTGTGTTCCCCTAAAGTGCTTGCAGCTGTCACGGTCGAGATGAAGTCGACCTTTTGCCCGAAGCTCCTGCGACTCCTCGGGGTTCCGTGTCATCTTTCATAACAAACCCGGCGTTTTTACTACTGGATTTTTGAGACACACACGTGCATGTTTGGTTTGTTTCGGCGAGGCATGAGCGGACGGCGGGGGCGGGCGCTCCGGGGATTCGGTATTAGTCCGGGGTTAATATCACATGCACAGACACAAGGTGAACGCCTAAGAAAAACAGGAAACTGCTGTATATGATCTCCGCCAGACAGCATGTTTTTCCCCCCTCCCCCTCGCCGTGACATCTACTGAAACACAGCAGACGCACAAGACCCCGCTAAGTTATGTCTTCTAGTCATGACCCTCTGCGTCTCCTGCTCCTCCAAAGACTGCCTGTAGCACACATGCAGCCGAGCTGCGGACTTTTAAAGTACGGCCTCGCTGCAGCGTGAAGGGCCACGAGAGCTTTGCAGACTCTGAGGGTGAATATTCATCATCATGCTCAGCTTGCTGGCAGCTGCTGAGAAAAAAAAGAATTTAAAAAAAAATAAGGATTTGATTTAGTTATACTCCGGGTCCACGGATGTATACAGTAAATAAACCAGACCACATGGCAGCGCCTCGAAAGTGAAGCCAAGAGAGCTCCATCGCCCCATGGGTGGCTGGCTGCGGGATGGGTCATAAACACCGCATTCTCCACGTTAGCCCATGGGGCAAGAACCCAAATAGAAATATCACAGTGGTCCTCTTGTTATTTTTTTTCATAAAGATGGACATGGCATCATGATCAACAGCAGCAGCCTGTGTTCCGGCTGGTTTGGTCTTGGTTTCGTGCGGCGGCGGGAAGCGGAGACGCGTCGGCTTGTTTCGCGTTGGCTAACGGAGGTGGCGGGAGGAGCCGCCCCACACCCGAGGGCTTTTATTTCTCTGCGTCGGCACTGCCGGTGGTTACAACAGGTTTTCGTGATAATGACGAAGACGGCGAGGGCAGGCGCAGGCCTCGATGCTCGAGGGCACGGCAGCGCCTCAAAAAGTGGGGCCGGAATTTCTCCATCGCCCCCCCGGTGGCTGACTGCAGGGGTTAAGGGTTATAGACCATGCTAGCAGGTGCAACTGCGGTTTCAGTCATTTCAAGTGTGAACATTTCCCACTGTTTGGTTTTATTTGGTTCTTTAACAGTCGCGGGGTCGTTTATGGGCTTCTGTTGAGTGACATGTATCACTAACTTTCTATAATCTTCTACAATTGTTTCAAATTGTTGAAAAAATATGCTTTCAAATGGTAACCTGATCACTAGCAAATAAGTTGGGCGGCACTTTGATTGCTGTGGCATCATTTCCTGAATTCCAGCATGCAAATGACATCATCGGTGCAACATGGCAGCGCCCGCGTGTGTTTTGACTTGATTTTTGCATACAGCAGGAATTAGTGGAGGAGCCGCGCACGTAAAGTCTGTGGCAGTTGTTGACATTTCACTATTTTGATTGACCACAGTAAATTTATGCCTCTTGATGTTTAAGCAAAAAACAGGATTTACTTACTCACAAAGATTTCTTGAAAAGCTGATTTTGTTAAGATCAGGGTTACAAAGGGGTGGAAAATTTCCGGTAAATTTCTGGAAATTTCGCGGAAACGTTAAGATGGGGAATTTTGGAAATATTCCAAATTGGAAACTATAGCTATATACTTCATATAGCTATAATAGCCTCTTAAATGGTCAGTGAAATGAAAAACAACTTACATTCAGCACCTAACTTACCAGCCAGCTAGCTACTGTATGAATACATTTTTTATTTAATTTTTGCAAGTTAAACAGTAATACCATTATAGATCAAATATATTTACTCCATAATGTTATAAAAAAAACTTCCTTCCTTTCTATAATGGGCAGGCTCAACTGTGTGGCTTCACTAGTCTTGTGCTTTGGGCTCAAAAGTGTGGCCTCCAGGGTTTAAGCAATCATCTGTGCATGTGATGGAGGCGTGCACAGTGCACGCAGGGGGCGTGGCCTCAGTAGCCCTGCAGTAAGCAGTGCTGTGTGCATGCGATTGAGGAGTCAACTTGCATTAAATCTGGCCAAGATTATGCTACAATATATTTTCTCCAACTATATTTAAGTTCTCTGTTGAGGGCCAACCTTCAATTTTGTAAATTTCTGTTTGATTCCCATAAATTCCCGTAAATTCCCATAAATTCCCGTTAATTCCCGTTGAAAGTTTCCAACTTTGAAAATTCTCGTAAATTTGCAACCCTAGCTAAGATACTTGAAAAAGTACTGCGTGTTTGGTAAGATTTTGATAAGATTTGGCTTTTCCCCTCGTACCTTTGCCCCCTAGATTTAAACAGCCGTTCCTTAGCTGAAGACGCACCTGCGCACATTTTTTTTACCCAAATTTGGTCCTGCTAGTAGCCGGTTGGAGCTGTGTGTGTGTACGTGTGTGTGTGTGTCCGCAAAGCTCACCACTCTCAGCGTCAGCACCTTTACAGGGAATCCTATCTGTCACCTCACCCAGTGTGTGTGTGTGTGTGTGTGTGTGTCTTTTTCAGGCACACCGTGCCGTACGGTATGTCCAGCTACCAGGGTTCCCTGCGTCTGAGGCGCTCCGCCGAGGCCGAGCGGGGGAGGAGCCTGGCGGACGGGCGGCGCTGCCTGTGCGCGCTGCAGACCGACTCCGCCTGCAGCAGCTTCTGCGAGGACAGGTACCAGACGAGATAAATAAGAGTACATGTTCGCGAACGGACGCCGTTGTCCATGGCAACAAGTAATACTTAGTTAAGCACCAGGTCAACTGAATATGAACACATTTTTTAAAATAGATCATCATCTCATGAACTGGTGGCTTTTTAATGCAACGCACGCCAATCAGCCATAACATTACGACCGCCGCGTGTCCACCACAGAGTATAATACAACAGCCCTGCAATCAGTTCTGCCTCCAGGAGGAGTTTTATGTTGATTTTTGACTGAATGTGTGTGAGAGAGGTGTCGACATGTTTGAATGATTGTTATTGGGGCTGTGATTTGTGCACCGTCGAGCCGTGTAACCCAGTCACAGCCATTCAGATATGTGTCGACACCTCTCGCAAACACATTCAGTCAAAAATTCCGACATGTCATGACTTCGGCCAAGAAAATTACAATTTCTTTTTTTTTTTTATACTTTATTGCAGTGTTTCATTCACCGTCTTCATACATACGGATTTCTCATTCCATTGCATTTTTACGATTATTTCACCCTCCCTTTTTTCCCTCTTTGCACATTAACTATTCATATTCAAATAAAGTCAGTAAGGTTAAGTAAGGTCAAAGGGAGAAGTAGAAAAGAAATTTGAAAAATAAAAGAAAATGAAAATTTCTGTAATTTCTTTCTAAAAAAAACTCGTTGGAGGTGTGGAACATGGGCACGAAAGATCCCATCAAGCTTTGGGGCAGATCTGTTTAACACAGCGGAAAAAAAAACTCCTTTTTTTTTGTGGAGACCCCCGCTAGTTTATTAAATGTTTATATATCGCTTAGAAAAGCTGGAAGAAGGGAGAGGAAGCGCAGTGCCTTCTTTGCAGGAATGGAAGCCACTGAATGTGTTGAATGTGGTTGTTTCGTGGTGGTCTTTAACAGTTTGTGAAATATGGAATAATTCAACACCCGGGAACCAGAATTTGATGATCAATCAGGATCACTTGTAAAATGTGACATATTATTCTAAAATATGGAAGCAGTGGATAAAACAACCCCCCGTCCACCAAAGAAACACAATTCTTTGCAGCTTATAAATGTTATTCACATCCCTTAATGTGGATGAAAAGAATAAAACCATGTTGACATTCCAGGCTGCAATTTTCACATCCAGGAATTGGACACTAAAGCCGGGATCAGACCGCAGGAGCCTCAGAATCATAACCAGGTTCTGCATTGTGTTGCATAACTCACTTCAGGAGACACTTCACGGATTTTCCTTCTCTAATCTCAAACGCCGCAAGATTTGAAAACACGGACGAATCAAAATAGAGGTTGTTATGAAGACCTTCTCCTCAGAGGATGCCAATCAAACTCTCTCTCACACACACACACACACACACACTGGCCTTCTTATATATACACCGATCAACCGCAACGTTATTACCAGCTGCCTTATATTGTGTGGGTCCCCCTTTTGCTGCCAAAACAGTCCTGACCCTCTGAAGACCTCAGAGGGTGTGCTGTGGCACCAAGATGCTAGCAGACTTGTTTGGTCCAGCACATCCCGCAGATGCTGGATCGGATTGAGATCTGGGGAACCTGGAGGCCGAGTCAACACCTTGAACTGGTTGTTGTGTTCCTGAAACGTTCCTGAAGCATTGTTGCTTTGTGGCAGGGAGCATTATCCTGCTGGAAGAGGCCACTGCCATCAGGGAATACCGTTTCCATGAAAGGGGGGACATGGTCTGCAACAATGCTTAGGTAGCTGCTACGTGTCAGAGGAACATCCACATGGATGGCAGGACCCAAGGTTCCCCAGCAGAACATTGCCCAAAGCATCACACTGCCTCCAACGGCTCACCTTCTTCCCATAATGCATCCTGGTGCCATGTGTTCCCTAGATAAACAACACACACACACACGGCCATCCACATGATGGAAACGAAAACCTGATCCATCAGACCAGGCCACCTTCTTCCGTTGCTCCGTGGTCCAGTTCTGGTGCTCCCGTGTCCATTGTTGGTGCTTCCAGCAGTGGGCAGGGGTCAGCATGGGCACCCTGACTGGTCCCACACACAACAAACCACCATGACTGTGTGTTCTGACTCCTTTCTATCAGAACCAGCAGTCTGAGCTCCAGTAGCTGGCCTGTTGGATCGGACCACACGGGCCAGCCTTCACTCCCCACCTGCATCAGTGAGCCTTGGTCTCCATGACCCTGCCGCCGGTTCACTGCTTTTCCTTCCTTGGACCACTTTTAATAGGTCCTGACCACTCCAGACCAGGAACACCCCACAAGAGCTGCAGCTCTGGAGATGTTCTGACCCAGCTTGACCATTTTTTCTGCTTCTAACACATCAACTTTGAGGACAAAATGTTCACTCGCTGCCTAACACATCCAACGCGCTGACAGGTGCCATGGTAACTAGATAACCAGCGTTGCTCTCTTCACCTGTTAGTGGTCATAATGTTGTGGCTGATCTGTTTCGTGACGCATATCGACAAGCCTTTCCTCCATCTCAGCGCCCGTACGATAGTTTGTTGTACGCGATTCTCTTATCAAAGCTCTTATAAAAGTACTATTGCAACCCATAAATGTCATGTTGGAGATTATCAGGGTGGCTCTGATGAGTCTTTAAGTTCAGCAGGTTTCGGATTGCATGTGCAGACTTCCATCAGGTGATGTGGGTTGACAAGATTTCTCCTCCCATTGCTGGCAGGTGCAAATCTGGGTTAAATCAGCCCCGCGCTACTTTCGTCTGACCTCCTTTAACAGCTGGATCAGAGCAAAAACGCTCCTGTTATTAAGGATGAGCTATTGCACTAAAAATGGAATGGTTGGTTATGTATTAAACCATTATTTAGTGTAAAAAGTACAACATTGTGTATGATGAAATTTACTACAAAATAAATTCTGAATACTTTCCTATCGAACGTTTGAAACTGTATTCCTCCACCACATGATTAGGCTCAATGTGCATAAATTGTAAAAAAAAAAAAAAAAAAGAAATTCAGATGAATTATAACAAAACAGTTTGCGAAAACAACGAGGAAATAAATGGAAGAAATGGAAAAAGCAGATTTGACAGGGCCCCAAACGGCTGCCTTGATGTGCTCCTAAATATCTTGTTTTTCTTTGTTTGTTCCCCCCCTCCAGCAGGGTGCCCCCCACTGGCAGCACCTAAAATGGACGCGAAGACGGCGACTCGGAACCCGGCGCCCTGCTACGACATGAACATAATCAAAGTGACCCGCTCGTAATCGGGGAGCTGGACAAACGCCGTCTTTGCTCGCTGGGGCAAAAGCAGCATGTACTAATCGACATTTGTGCGGACGGACACATGCGAGCGGCGTGCTGCGCGCCGCCTGTCCTCCGTCTGACAGGATAAATAACTGCCAAGCCGCCTGCACCAAAAAAAAAAAAAAAACTGATCGCGAGCAGGCGGGAGGAGGAGGAGGGATGATGCTCGCCGCTTGCGTCTGTTCAGCAGGTGTGGATGCTCTTCATCATTTGGCGCCGGCGTCAGTCCGGTTTACGTGGCAGCACATACCGTTCAAACACGCCACGGGAAATGCGTCACGCACGGCCGCCGTGCTTTCTCCGCGAGGACCGCCTTCCCGTCTGCAAGCCAGGACCCCGGCATTATATTAAAAAAAACAAAACAAAAATCACTAATTGTCACAGACACTGAAAGTCCTGGATATGTTTGTAGCGTCATAGATGGAAGCGCTTCGTCGGCGTCCGGGAAAAGCATGTAAATCTTCACATCTTAGTTGCTTTTAAAGTGAGATATGAAAAAAAACCCAAAAAACTGGAAATGACATCGCTAATTTTCAAGCTCGATCCGCGTGTGCGTTGCGAGTGT
>CAAKHG010032200.1:0-24162 GCA_901007715.1 Dactylopterus volitans
AAAAAAAGCCATGAAAAAGGCAAACACATCACATGTAGGAGGACTGGGAGCTGCTGCATTTATTCTCAAAAAGGGGGCGAAAAAAAGGGGTTTTAATTTCAATCACAAATCTTGACCATATAATCCAACGCATGGGGCGATGATGCAAGCATAGCAGGGCTGTGATTATGTAATCGTGTTAACAGGCTTACCACGTCACCCTAAGAGGTTCCCCAACATTGGATTCATGTGAAGTAGCACACATCAGGTGGTTGAATAATTAGAGTAGTGGAAAATGGAGAGAAAACACAAGTGGAAGAAAGGGAAAAAAAAGTGTTTTCACCTATTCATTAGCATTCAAGTTTGACCAGCACTCGAGAAAACGGCGGACTTACGGCGGGTCGAGTGGGCCTGCCGAGGTTCTTGTCATCTTGTTTTTTGGGAACATTTTCGGGCCGCTGCAGCGGCGAGCCTTCAGATTTGGAGGAAGCTTTTGAGGGGGGGGAAAAGGAAAACGCATTAGCGACGGGTAACGCAGAGCGCCGCCAGTATGTACACGGCACCGAAAACTACTAGAGCAAGAGAAGATAACAAAGTGCGATTGGTAATTTCATGGTACTAATTATGATGTTCTTATCAGCACTAAGTGGCGTTAGTGAAATGTAGCACCAAGGGGACTCACAGCGGGGCCTGAAGCGATCTCCAGGACTGGCTTGGGAGCTGGAGTTGGAGGAGCCCGAGGAGCTGCCGCTGCCTGGCCGGGGCTGCAGCTTCTCCACTCGGTCCCACAGCGGGCGCTGCTCCACATTACTGTCACGACCGGCAAAGCCTCGTTAGTGCCCGCAGTAGCGTTTGACTTTAATTTAATTTAATGTTCTTTTTTTTTTTTTTTTTGCTTCTTCTGATGTGATTTTTTCCAGTTGTAACCATTCAATGGGTAAAAGTGCCTTGCAGATTTAAAAAGACAGCTACATATTAACACAAAGAGCAGAAAATGCTTTTTATGCTGACCCCCCAGCGCTCCTCTGCCCGCCCTGGCCGCCGGGCTGCGACGGCAGAGGCGACTCGCGGCGCGACAGCACTGGAGACCTGGACGTCGTCCTCACGGGCACCTGGGGGAGACGGATTCAGAGGTCCTCACATAGTGTTCAGTATACTACACACCTGCATGTGTGTGTTCAAGTGACATCCGCAGATAAATATCTTTAATTAAATGCAACTCTTCCTGCTAGAGAAATGAACACGGTCGGCAAGATGCAGAGTCATGAGAAAGCACGGCGTCCTCCGGCATCGTCAGGGTGAGCGCGGACAAAATTGCTACACTAATTAGGGCCTTGGGATTACATGTACCTGTGTGGTTCTTCAGTGCCTGGAGATACTGGCCAATGCGCGCACGCGCACGCACACACACACACCAAACACAAAGAGCGAAGTTGTTCACGATTTTGTGTGTTCATGGGTGCTGACTCGCCTATTTGTTTTTTAGTTTTGATACCACTATGAGTTGTTTTCCAATATTCAACAAACACACACAAGCATGCAGATGGACAGGCCGAGGCTGAGCAGGATGATCAGTGACTGACATGAGAGGAGGTGAACGAGGGAGGGTTGAGGTCTGGGAGGGAATCAGGGAAAGGGGGGGCCCCTCAAAAAACTCCTTACCTTTGGAGGCACCTCCTCACCGCCGGCCTGGTGCTCGGCCCTGGGCTGGGCCTGAGGGTGGTGGAGGGGAGGTTGGGGCTGAGGGTCAGTGCGTGCGGGCGATGGGTGGTGATGGTGGTGGTGATGGTGGGGGTCCTGGGAACGCAGGTGGAGTTGTGCAAAGCTAGAGGTCACGCCGCCGGGCTCGCTGAAGGACTGTGAGCGAGAGACCACGGGCGGAGGAGGAGGAGGAGGAGAGGGGGCGGCGCTGTTGCTGCTCTTTAGAGCGGCCAGGTGGGACCACTGGACCTTTCAGGGAGGGGAGGGAGGGAGGAGGGGGACAAGAGGAAGAGGAGGGGGAGGAGGAGGAAGAGGAGGAGGAGGGAAGGTGAAACAAGCAGACAACACAGTGAGACATGAGGGAAGATGTGTGTGGCTCACATACATGCGCTTGGATATACGCACATGCATACCGCAGACAACGCACAACACAAAACGAAGATGCTGCTCACTCAGACTCTCGTGAAGGGACTATTGGATGTTATTATTCAGGCTGCTCAGTTTTTATTTTTTTAATTTTAAGGCTATTTTAATTTCAGTGGCTGTTGAGCAAATGTATTTAAAAAAAAAAAAAGAAGAAGCTATGACAGGTTTGTCCTCTTCTCTGCCAGAGCACATATTCCTCTGTGGTGGCCATCTTAAGCACAGCTACAGATCTGCGGTCCACGGACGTCCCCGGTGAACATTATGTAACATGTATTTGAAGTATTTGCTTTGTCGTTCAGTGGAATATTGTGTTTTGTTATACATGTGGGGCAGTACGCGCAAAAAATACATTTGGACCGGTGTTTGTTATATAAGCATCTCGCACCCTTGTGACAACCGTTGTTACTATTCACTCAATGTGCTGCTCAAACTATTATAAAGGCAAAGCACAGCCAACAGAAAGTTGTCCCGGTGTCTCTTGTTCCTTAGTGATTTTTTTTTTTTTTGCGACTCAAAACTCGTGTTTGTCACGGCAAGTGTGTCGTGCTAATTTTCACGACATCTGGAGCTCTCAGATATTCCAACAGTGGGACGCCGCCGTGCACGAGCTTTGGTGTTTGACAGCACACAGTGCAAGTAATCACATCCATCAGTGGAGGGGGGGTGAGAGTAAATAGGAGAAAAAAAGGGGAAAAGGAAGATGGAGGAGGAGGCAGTTACCTGAGGCTCCATGGGCCGGTGCATGGCGGAGGCCTCAGAAGAGCCACCGTTGGAGAAGGGTTCGGAAGAGCGGGGAGGCAAAGGGGGCTGCTTGGGAGGAGGGGCGGTCTGAGGGGAGCCCTGGATGTTCTTACGGTACCGCTCGTCGGCCTGGGATGAGGGAATCATACAGAACATGGAGTGAGGGTCGGAAATATCTAAGTGACAGCCTGAAGGAAATCAAGCAGAGGGGACCACTTGTACGGCTCCGGGTAACCGGGTAACAAAATGCAACACTAGGAAATCAGATAATTACGAATTATTCCCCTCTCCTTGTCTTTAATTTTTCTTTTTAGGTCACTTCAGAATCATGAATCACACTTAAAAACCTCCATCTTTTACCAACAGATCATCAACGACAACAACTGCTGAGGGTGGTATTAATCATGCTTGAAGCCCATTCCAGGCAGCCATGTGTGCACATACGGACGGGCAGACGTCTGAAGATCCTTGGAAAACGTATTAGAACGACGCACTGAAGGAAGAGATCGTTGTTAAGGACGTGAAACAGCTCTGCTGGTGACGTGGCACCGTGTTTGGGTTCCCTGCATGTTAGTTTGGGCCTCAGCCGTCCACATGCAACGGCCCAGTCTGTAACACACTGACGGTAAAACGAGCCTAAACAGGTCGGCCATCCAAGATCAAGAGAAAATTTGCTTTTTTTTTTTTTTTTTTTTTGGAGGAGAAAAGGGATGAAAAGAGCATTCGTCTAATTCTCCTTCTTGAATTTCTAAATCTGACCTGAGAAACTCAAATGAAGGGAAACAAAAGATTGAAAAATTATGGGGCATCTGCCAGCGAGCAAAAATGGAATTCTGTATTTTTATGGGGGAAATAATCAGGCGGTTCAGCTAAAAAATAATAATAAATTAAAAAAAAAAAAAAAAAAAAATAAGCCTTTAATCTTTCATATTTTCCCCACTTTCTCACAAACCCAATAAAGATTTCTCTTTCTCTTGCTCAGCCTGCTCGATGAGGAAATTAAGACAAAAATATTTCAAACATCCTGATGGTTTTAGTAGTCAAGGAGACAGTGAGAGTGAGAGTGCCAGTAGAGGGGAAGAAAACAGCTCAGTTTTACCAAGGACATTAAAAAAAAAAAGGCTGGCTGCTGGAGGTTGCGAGCTGGTGGGTTTCTCCACTGTGTCCCCACACTTCTCTCATACAAAGGGCCTGTTTGGAAGCCCCAAATTCTGACAAATTACCTTTTTTTTTTTCTTTGGAATATGATGACAGCCTCCACAGCAGAACAAACCGTGCAGCGACTGAAAGGTTTAAGTTGTTCTGCCTCGCTGTGTCTATGTTTCCAGGCATCTAGGCATGCGGGCCCGAGGAGGCAACTACTAATTTGATGTTTAGATGTTATTTGTTGCTCGCGCCACCTCTGTCACCATGGTCACTGAGGCTGTGTGAAGACAAGCAAGCTAGAAAGCCAGAAAGAGCAGGCGGCGGAGGAGTCAGAGCCAATGAGGAGGTTCACCTCTCTGATAGGCTGAGGAGGAGGCTGGCTGACGGGCTCGGCAGGCCTATCGGGCTCCAAATGCACCGCCTGGGGAGGTTTAGTGTCAGTGGGGGTTTGGGGCTGAGGTGGGGTGGGACTAGGGGAGTCTGAGAGCTGGCTGGCGCAGGTCTCATCAGAGTCATTCTTCTCTGGCACCGCTGCCTGCGGTTTAGTGCTGTCAGAGGGGATCGTCTGAGAGGATCTGGAGGACTCATGAGTGCCTCTTGCTACAGAAATGGCACCGTCAAGGACCTGAGCTTGTGGGGTGGTGACGAGGACTCTGTCGGGGGGCAGGGTGGAGGTCTGAGGAGGTTTGCTATGGTCTGAGGGGAGCTTGGTCTTATCGCCAGGCTGCTGTTTGGCCTCGTGCTGGAGCGACAGCAGGTAAACCTGTTCCTGCTGCAGGCGCTTATGGAGTCGCTCGGCCTTGCGCTGCTCCTCGAGCTCCCGCCACTTGAACTCCTATTGCAGAGTGTGGGGTTGATTCAAGGTGGTGAGAGGAGACGGGACAGCTGGCAACCGCAGTCCGCCTGACAAGCCGAGGCTGGCTACAATTACGGCGCCATCCCCCAACTCCTTTCCCAGAAACACATTTATACAAACAGATTCTAGCAGCGTTCGCTTCCGCATTTGCATCGTTCTGACGGGACGGCGCGTTGCTGCTTCTAATTAGTCAGGTGGAGGAACGCTACAGAAGTCACACCATTTCAAGCTACTTTGTATTAAAAAGACTGAATCTAACAGTGTTGTACAATGAGCATGCATTGGATGTTTCGATTTCTCATAAGCAACGTGAAATATGACAAAGGCGGCGGCATCGGATGTTTCCTCTCATCTCCATGCGCAGGACAAAACACACCTATTTCAATCAGGGTTGCTGAGCCTTTCTTAACGACTTCCTTACTGTAATACTTGCAGATAAATGTGTTAGCTCTAAATTTTTGAATCGCACAGAAAGCGAAAGGGCAAATATATTCATGAAGCGCAGTTGAAGCACCTTCAGGAACGGTCAATGCTAAATATGGTTTTGCTTGTGCAACCCTGATTGACAGTCGAAATCAGGATTTAGTCTTGGCACATCCTAGATGTTTCGTGTGGCGCAACGCGGGTGACTGACCAGCAGCATCGCCTGCTCGCGCAGCAGCTGCTCCTGCAGCATCTCCAGGTGCCTCTGCTCCTCCTCCAGCTGACGCCTGATGTACTCCTGCCAATCAAAGCACAGCCGCCTCCGCAGTTAGTGTCTGAAAGCGGAGACGCAACCTACACATCCGCAGTTTATGTCGTTCCTGCTTCAGGGGTTTTCATTTAAAAAGTTTCCCGCCAGTCCCTGTCAAAGAGAAAACCGAAAACCCTCCCAAGCAAAAGACCGCAGTCAATAGCTAATTTAGCTCCTTCTCACAGGCAATGCTGCAGCTGTGTGAGCCTTAAATTGTGCATGCACAACCATTTACCAAGTTGGCCCTCCCACCCCACCCTCACATGTCCCACATTCAGTTTCATTCACACTGAGCTCAGAAATATTGTGGAAATTTATGCAGCAATTGTGGAGTTGTGCTATTCTGTCTCATCTGGTTTAGGAAACTGAAGTTTTCCTTTGCCGTTTGCTCCTCTTGAATCAGGCATAGCCAAAGCTGCTTTTGTCTATTTTGGGTCTTAGTGAACAACATCGTCTCCTTTACCACCACAACCTGATCCAAGTGTGGAAGGACAAAGGAGTCAACAGGGGGAAAAAAGTTATGCTAGTTGTTTTAAAGAAGTTCTTATTTAATGCACTGCACACCATTAAAATCAAAAACCAGAGATATGGACCTGTTCGCGGTCGTTCCTCCTCTTCTCATCTTCGGCACGCCGGCGCTCCTCCTCCTCTTTACGTCTGCGATCCATCTCTTCGATGCGCCTCTTCTCCTCTTGCTCGCGGCGCCGCTGCTCGCGCTCCTGCTGCCTTCTCATCTCCCGTTCGCGTCTCTGTTGCTGTGACGCCGCGCACAGGGAAATGTCAAAATTTCGTGAAAGATCTGGATTTTTGGGTTTCAGTCTAGCCACCTCCAGCTCCCCACCCATCCCACCTCCTCCAGCCGCCTCCTCTGCTCCTTCTGCTGCTCAATACGCTTCTGCCTCTCGGCCAGCAGTTGGCGCTTGTATTCTTCCTGCTCGCGAAGCTGCTGCTCCTGGAGGAGCTGCTGGCGGCGCAGCGCCTCCGACCGCTCCTTGTTCTCCTGCTGCAGGCGGATGAAGTCGCGGCGTAGAGTGGACTCGCCCGGCACGTTGACAATGGAGCTGGACGATGAGAGAAAAGACGTGTTGGTGTAGACGTTGTCCCTTTTGGTCGCTGTCCCTTACGTCTGGGTTTGGGAGGTGCTTCAAGTGTCAATATCATACCTGGGCTCGCCTTCCTGTTCTGGGGGATCCTCCTCCTCCTCCTCACTGCCACTGTACTCATACTCTGTCTCATCTATACATAGCAAAATAAAAAAATATGAACAAAAAAACAAACAAAACATAAGCCTATTGCAGGGTGTTTTTTTTAAGAATCAAAAAAGCAAGACAGTGATCAGACAAAAACAGACAGGCGTACCCTTCTCTCCCCTCTTCTTCTTGGTGCGATCAATGTGGTCTTTCAGCTGAATGCGGACTTGCCTCTCGTTGGGCTGGTCTCGTATAAAAGGGTGCTTCAGCAGCTGCTCGGTTGGGGGCCGCTGCGTGTAGTTCTTTACCAGACAGCTCTCAATGAAGCTGAAAAACTTTTTGGACCTGCGGGGGTTTTGTTTTTTTGCAGAGGAAGAGCAGGGAAGGACAGTCAAGGCAGGGGAGCGATGCATGACCGAGATAGAAATGTTAAACGAGGCAGCGGGAGCCAGACAAACAGTTCAGGCACATGAGGACAGAGAGCCTCTGAGGATCCTGAGTAAAACAGGCATTTCTGCAAACAAGCACCGATTCCAAATTACTAATCAGTCCTAACAAGCCACCCTCATGCCCCTGAAAGACTCCAAGGTACTCTGGTCTCTCTGGAAATTGAGGTTTATACATGTGGACAGGCAGCATTAAACCCTTCATCACATATCTACTCACCGTCCACCTTCTACCTCTATTACACAGACCTCGCCTAATAAAAGTTCTGCTCTCAGGGCTGGACGTGTTGCGGGTTCACATATGCTCCTCAGCAGACCTCGACTGTAACGGGTGGTCAACTGAGAAGCTGTTGTTTTTCCATCAGCTGGAACCGATCTGGCCATTCACCTCTGACCTCTGGCACCAACAGAGCGGTTTTTTTTTTCCCCCCCAGAGAACTGACCACCACTGGATATAGTCTTTTTTGGATGGTCCACTGTAAACCCTCAAGATGGTTCTGCGTGAAAACCCCAGTAAATCAGCAAGTGCTGAAATACTCAGACCAGCCGGTCTGGCATCAATAACCATGCCGCATTTAAATCACTTAAATCACCTCTCTTCCTCATTCTGATGTTCGTATTGAACTTCGGCAGATCGTCTTGACCATGTCTGCACGCCCGAATGCAACGGGTTGCTGCCATGTGGTTGGCCGATGAGATATCTGCGTTAACGAAACTTTTCCAAATTCAAAAAGGAAAATTCTATAAGAGCTAAATCATCTGGGCCCTCTTGCCAGCAAAAAGTCTTAAAAGTATCTGAGTTTAAGTTTTTTTCTATTTTTTTTTTTTTTGGTGAGGTGTGAGCCAGCAGAGGCTGCCAGAGCAGGTGTACCACAGATGTTCTGCTCGGCAGCACAGACGAAGGCGTTTAGAGCCAAGCACGTGCAGCTGCCTTATCTGGTGTGAGATAAAATCAAAATGCACAGAAGTACACACAAAGAGGCTAAGTAGTAAAACCATACGTATGATATGATAGGCAAACTTGATATGTCCAGATTTAGGGGGCTGGAATGGAAGGAAATACTTGCGTGAGAGGGCGCTTACCATTTTTTAGATTTGAGTCTAGGCGGAGGGTTTCTCGGAATAAGGAAGAGCGCACGCATCGGGTGCATGTCGCAGAGTGCTGAGGAAAGACAAACACGTAAATCAACAATAATTCCAGAGAGCGGGTCAGCAAGAAAGCACAGACCGATGAAAAAAAAAAAAAGACTTACGTGGTGCCCCTTCGGCCATTTCAATAGCTGTGATACCGCAAGACCACAAATCACTCTGCAAGACAAGATGAGCGTTAAAGCAAAAACGCCAGGCACACTTTTTTCACCTGATTTGCACGAGCAGTACGTTTCTCACGGCTCCGACCGTTCAAACTTGTCTTACTCTATAATCGTATGTAGCATCTGGGTTCTCGTCACAGGCAATGACCTCGGGGGCCATCCAATAGGGAGTCCCAATGAAGGTGTTTCTCCTTCCTACTGTGCGATCCAGCTGGGCGCTCACGCCAAAGTCCACTGGAGAGAGTAATCACGGTCAACACACGACATTTATTTCGCTTTCAGTTTCCCTGTTCGCTCTTCCCATAAAGCCTGAAGCCGAGATCGCTATCAACGTTTTTACACTTAATCAGTCACAGTGATTTATCACAGCGTCAACAAGTTTTTGATTATTTTTTTTGTGTTGTGTTGCGGTTGCCATTGGAGGTGGCAGAGTCCCTGTGAAATTCTAAGAGGGAGCCGGCGTGCAATGGATCCTCGTGAAATGATGCAGGCCTCCGCAAATCCGCCGATTTTAAGAATTCCAACTTTAAGAAGGTGATGGATATCTGATTTTTGGAGGGAGAGGTGTGCAACTGACAGCATTTCCTTGCAGGAGTAAGAGCGGGACCACATGGAATCAATCACAGACACGTCGGACCGTATAAAAAAATGGTGGTGAACAGCGCAAACTGGGCGCAAATCATCAACTTGTCCTTTTCCATCAGCACATCCTCTGTTATGAAAATGTAGAAAAGCAAGGACAGAACGGAGGAGAGACAACTCGGCAAACAGACGGAACAGCCTGTCCCATCAACCTGCTCACCCAATTTCACTTCAGCGTTCTCAGTCAACAGGACGTTCTGGCCCTTGATATCACGATGGATGACGTGATGAGCATGTAAGTGAGCCAGACCCTGAGCGAGAGAGAGAGACAGACAGAGGACGTGAGCGATGAGGAGAGGAGACGAGAGGAAGAGGGGAGAAGAGAGGAGAGAAGAGGAGGCTCACTCTGAGGATTTCTCTGGAGATGTAGGCAATCCAGTCTTCCTTCAGCTGGTTCCCCTTGGTGTTCTTTACCAGGTCTGTGATCGAACCGGCTCCACAGAACTCCATCACCAACTACATGGAAAAACAGGCTATGAATCATCGAAGGTTCCTGGCATCCGACAGAACGACGACGAATGTTTAAATCACCATACATGTTAAGACATCATCAGGATCATGCATGGATTATGCTGGGGTGTCCAGCTCAAGTAGATAAATACATCAAACAGATAAAACCGCCCTTCACATTCCCTACGCAAGGCACATGGCGCCACAAATTAAACGTGTTAAAGCAGGTGTCGATGGAGCATAATTATCCATGTGGTCATGAAACGAAATTTAAAAAAAAAATCCCCACAAAATTACTAACAAATTGGGCAAATCTTGACGCCGGCTAAATAAACATTACGCTGTTAAGTGAGCTCGCCGAGCATCTCTTGGTCCGTCTGTGCTTGCTTGATTGCTTCCTTGGCTGACTACTGTTACTTTGACTATGAAGTATCTAATATATGCCATTAACTTCAAAGTGCAGCGTTGTTTATAGCCTATATAAAATATGGGCCCAATTGTTTCAAATCTGGACATATGCAAGATTCAAAGCAATGGATTGATCAAAACTCTTCAAATACTGCATATAAATTGTTGAATAGCTGGGCACTCTGGGAAACAATGGGCCTAATGCAGCTACTGAAATTAATAACAGTATTGTGGTCTACAATTTACAGGTGCTATGGTTTAACCACCGCCGTGAGTAAATTCTCAGCCTTGTGGGAAACACCGACTTATTTTTCTTCCTTCTGCATTTCTTACACGCCCTTAATTTCTTGAACGGATTTGAGGACTTACCCATAGCTGGTCATCGTGTCCTGGAGGACTCTTTTTAATGAAAGCGCCATAGTAGGTGGCGATGTTTCTGTGGTGGGAATATTTCTTGAGCATATTGATCTCCAGTTTAATTTCCTCTTCTTCATCCTAGATGCACACAAACACGCGTTACCGAGGTATGAAAAGGCAAGAGGGTATTTGTCCTTGCACGGGGACAAAAGTTTGATAATCAGAAATCATTTTTGTATGTGTGTGTGTGCGCGCGCGCAAAAGATTCCATCTTTTATCATCATTTGTGACATTTCATTTCAGGCTCCAATCAATTCCCATCCATACCTAAGGACACAGCATGTGTCATTTTATGTGACAACGCCCTAATGCTGTTTCAGTGCAGCCTGGCTGGGCACTTATTCATCATTTGTCCAGGACTCGACTCTAACAATGCGGTATGAGTAGCCTGCCTGCTGGCAAATGACTCCTTTGTTTAGGGATTAATGATGCATGAGTGAGTCTTATTGTGAGTTGATGTGTACAGGAACCATTACAAATATACATTAGATCAATGGCAAATCCTCCACAGATATACATTAGCATCAAATTGATGTTATCCCGGTGTTGCTTCGCAGACAGCAAGAGACTCCTGCCCCGACACTCGCAACAATGCACAAAATCTCATGAATGCATCCTTGAAGCGGGATCAATTAATGCAACACCAGTAAATCAGCACTGAAAGGAGGCGTTTCATAATCGGTTATCTAATAACAGACGATAATTACAAACATAGGCCGTGTAGATATATGAAGAAAAAAAAAATCAATGGGTTTTATCCAGATGTTTAAGCAAAATCCACTGCCATATGTAGCGTGAACGCGGCGTTTGGCTTAAGAGAAGGAGGTGAACCTGCCCTGTGTCACATCTTCGCAAAAAGGTCAGAACTAGCTGCAGCGCTAACGCCCTGCTTGCATCCGACTTGACAAAGATTAACAGTGACACACTAATTGAACACATGCAGGGATCAGCCCGCGAGTGCTGTGCTTTATGGTTGCATGGCCTCTCCTACAGAAAGTACAGTGGGAGGAGGGGTATGGGAACCAAAGGTGGGGGTGGTTGTACAGTTTTATCCGTGTGAACTACAAGCGTGCGGTTTGCCTCTTTATATCAACGTTGATTTTACTTCAGCGACAAAGCTGAACGGCAAAATGTGCAGGAATCAATTTTGCCGTGGCGCGCTTGCATCACCTGCAGCAAAATGGCAGTTTTCTGTCTATGCAGGCAGCAGCACTGCTGCTGCATGACTCGCTTAAGTTGACGTAAGCCTTTCTGTTGTGTGCGTGTGTGTGTGTGTGTGCATCCCCCACTCCCTTCCCATCCCCTCCCCTCCAATCCTGCCTCCCCCGTCTACCCCTCTCTGCTGCGCAGCTGTTGGATTATCACACTCCCGACCGCGAAAGCCTCGCTGCCACAAGTCACATGGTCAGGGAGTAACAGACACAATCATATGGAGATGGGTGTCATAGGAGAGAGAGAGAGAGATAGCAGGAGAGGAGGAGTGGATATGAGGGAAAAAATGACGCCTGAATAAGATATCCACAAAAGTACTGAAAATATTGATGTACCACTAACAAAGCAGCTACAACAATACATTTCTCGTCAGACAACCTCCCTTATCAGCCGAAAAAACAGTATGTAGCGGTAACTATAACAACAAGGTCTAAGCTGCCCCTATCCATCAAATCGCTCAGTGTATTCCATACCAGAGGATTGGAAAAATGCTTTTAATATACAAGAAAAAAAGAGGAAACTCAAAAGTAGAGAGGCATCCATTTTTAGCTTTTGTCCTGTATGGCTGCAGAGAAGAGGAGTGTCTGGATTTGAGAATGTGGAGCAGTGATGGGAATGTGGGTCACAGTGACACCAGACAGGCCAGTGTGTCTGTCGATGAGCGCCGCAGACCAGAGAGATGCAACATGGCTCCAATTAATGGTCGCGTTCATCAGGTAACGTTGGAAGAAATCCGCCAGTGTTCTACTCGTTATCAGATGTAAAATCCACAACCCGATGGGCTGCTCATAACCAGCAAATTGTGGTATTTTACCAACGTGGACGTGTGATGTTTCAACACTACATATAACATGGAAGGTAACCTAATTTTGTTCCTTTTATTGTAAATGACATTTATCATAGCTACTACTAACAATAACTTTCATCGTCAATTCACATTACATCATTGAGAATTGTTAGCAAATTGCAAAACAAGCTCATTTTGGTTTCCTAAAGCCTGATGTGCCTGTCATTTTTAAAATTTGTTTTATTCCTCGAAAACAATGCAAATCCAGTCATGTCAGGAGCTGGAACAGCGGAATATTTGTCATTTTTGCCAGCAAAACAAAAAAAAAACAAAAAAAAAGGCTGATTAATTTTGGGACATTGAATTACAGCAAATTATTCATGAGCTTGTTTAGTCAATCGAGGCATTTAAAGTGCCGCCAAATCACATCAAACTCTTTGGCCGTTTAGATGGTCCCAACACAATCTTATCAATTAACAAATGATTCCAACCAAAAATGTTTAATCACTTAAGAGGGCCAGAGGGAGTGTCAGAGAGTCAGTGCATTAAATATTGCCGATAAGTAGGTTTATCAGTGTAAAAGCAGCGACAGCAGCTGGATCATGCAGTCAGTGGCGGTGTGGCATATGGGTGCGTTACTGCGGCTGTCTAAAACTCCATCAGTCACTGGCGTGAATGAACTCTGCCGCATAGCAGACCGTCTCCCTTTAAGAGCGACTTGCTGCGTTCAATTTTCACAAAATAGAGTAAAACTGCGCCGTGTCCGGAGGGCAGCGTCAGGTCACACGGCGCAAAATACAGTTGGGCAACATTCCGTCTGCTGTTTAAGAGTGATAACAAATCAGACGGTTGCGTAATTGTGAATCATCGTGACGTGAGCTGATGCAAGGAGTGGCGGCAGGCATGTCTGGGCATTGTCTGCTGCTGCAACACTGGCCTTTTTTTTTTTTTTTCCAGGCTCATGACACGTATGTTGAGAATATGTGGCACACAATAGCGGTAAATGTGTCCTTTTCGAGGCACTGATGCAAGGGTGAAATTTAGCTGATGACTTTAGACCTCTCTTTTACCCCCCGAGGGAAGATGTGGGGCATAAAGAGCAAATCGCCCATTGGGCTCCAAGTCCCTGGTGTTAATAGTGCATGTGCGCGCGTATCGTATGATTACGACCGTGTCATTATGTTCCGCATGGGGGTGGTTGGCTCCGCCGGCCTTCACTTTGACGAAGAAAACGTTCCGCTTTGTGTTTCGGCATATGTGCATGTGTGGTTGCGCATTCTCTCATCTGCAGACAGGACCTCCCACAGCCGAGGCAGCTACATGACGCACTTCACTCAAAAAGCATCTTGTTGCCTCTCCCCTTCCCCTGCTGTTTATAATGGCGGGCGTATGGGTGAAGGGGAGGGGGAGTGGCGGGGGGGCACAAAACATGCTATTTTCTCCAACAGGAAGACGTCAGATCCAAAAGAATGTTTACAGATTTTAATATTAAACAGACCAGAAGAGCGGAGATGTATTATGTTCACAAAGAGCTTCTAAGCTCCACTTGCCCATGTGCTTATCATTCGTCAGAACATACACCACGAGTTACATTACAACTGGGAGGAAACAAAAGTCCATGCAGCAGCCTCGTCACTTCCAAGTTCTGACGAGGCCACGTTAAGCCAAGCGCCTCATATGACTAATCTTTAAACCACCCGGAAGACACGGAACACGTGGCGGGCAGAGCGCGCAAGTAAAACCAGTCATCAGATTCAATTACATTGTTAATCAAGCGGCCAAGAGGGTCTTCCAGGAATCGTTTCGATTCATTAAAACTGTTTAGCCAGCACACCGCGTTGCATCAGAATTGACAGGCCGCGCGCGCTACATTGTCCCTCGCGCCTTACCTCTGTGACGTCCATGACCTTGATGGCAGCCAGCTGTCCGGTCTTGACATGTCGCCCCTGTGAAGAGACGAAACAGAAGTGAGCCCTCACACACTCCACTTGGCAAACTCATTCAAACTCTTAGAAACTGTCACATAGGAGACGATCTGCGACAAACTCGGGCATGACTGACAGTAACACGGGCAGGCTGGTGCACCAGGACGCCCAGGAATGGATGTGTACTTGAATGCTTTAACGTGTTAAATCAAGAAAAAAAAAATGCTAATTTGGATATATACAATATGTGAGACTGTAAGTCCATTTATAATAACTGACCCACTACTGCCTGCTGGTGCTTTGTCCGGTGCACATTTTTCAACAATATAAATATAAATGAGACTCTTGGCCCGCTTAAATCTACTGTACCCATCAAACGACGAGCGCAGTATTCCCAAGCGACACAGTCCCCACATTCCCAGACTTCTCTGCTCCCCTAACACACTACTGCCACTCCTTACATAAACAAAGGACAGAAATAGAGGCCTCTTTGCAACGCCCCTAGCCCCAAGAGGAGATAAAACATTTTTGGGAGCCAGACCAAACGAGCGCGGGTATTTCCCTTCTCACTCTCCAGATCAACGCGGCAGCGATACTGCCGGCGCCGCCGCTGCTCTGCCGATCGTTGCTGTACCGGACACGCATGCGTCAGTGCAACGCGGAGGACACAAGTGACACAGATATGAACGATCCCACCAGCGCCGCCATCATCTTGGCCAGTGCATTCCATAGTCAATTGAAACTGTATGGATTATGACAATAAAAGCCACGCAGGCTTAGGGGCCCTCTCTTTTCACCAGGCAGGAGAGGGGGATGAGAGGGACACTTCACAATGCTTTTAATCCTTCCCACTTTGATCCCAGGGGTCGCCGCTACAAAAACAACACTGAGGCTGGATGTCCGAACCCCGCGCATTAGCCGTTAGCGCCGATGCGGGCCGCCGCCCTGGGTTCGCAGGTGTGACCGAGAGGAAGTCAACCTCATAGCTGTGACGTTGCTGTATTGGGGGCAACAAAAATCTATTTGCACTTGCAGGACTTATTGATTATAGTTATGCTAAGTTGACCTCACTGACAAGTCAAACTGTTACCGTGGTTGCACGGATGAACGCGGCCGCGCAGAGAGACCGAAGACCGAGACTTGTTTGTTAAAAAAAACACCCGAACGTCAACAATCCCGTGACTGTAATTTTCCAGTAACTACGTATCTGCAAAAAGGGTTTCACGAGTCAGACATGCGTCTTGAAAAGTGTCGTATTGCCTGGAAAGCGAATTAAGAAAAACAAATGCATTCAGTTTACAACCAGACAAAAAGGCAGAAAAGCAGCACATCAGAAAAGGTGAAAAATAAAACAAATTTTTACAATTGTTCCATTGGTAACTTAGAGGGCACTCCATGGAAGGCGTAACTTTGCCAAGGTAATATTTTCTGAGGAAAACGTCCAGATCTCGCCCAGAATTTATTGGGTTATTCTCTGGCCGATGTTCCCTCCTTCCACCAAGTTTCGTGGAAATCGCTTTGGTAGTATTTGTGAAATCCAACTGACAGTAAGGCATTCGGAGACCACAGACCTCCACCAGCAGCAATGTAAAAAATGCTGCACTTCACTAAGTTTAAGAGATCTGCCTTAAAGTGATAATGGTTTGTTCCTTGGCCCGTGCTACAAGGCTACGCGAGGTTTTGTGAAAATTTAACAAGTCGTTTTTTTTTAGTAGTCCTGCAGACAAACCGACAGACTCGGGAGTAAACATAACCTCTTTAGTGGAGCAAACAATTCAACTCCTCTTGGCTTAAAAGGACTCAAACAACTGATTAGTCGGCTACTTGAAAAAGAACTGCAAACCCAAATATGCAAAGAGGTTTTAATCTGCAAAGCTTGGTTTTCTCTGTATGAAAAGAGAATGTGACTCAAAAGTGACTCATGTTCTAGAAGGATTGAGAACCATCATTATGATGTTACTAAATTAATCCCTAGTACCTACTGAGCCCTGTCAATATTTTGTTTTTGTTTGTTGCCGAACTACAAACCCTGCAAAAGGGCAGTGAAGACAACAGTGACACATTAGCACCAACTCAGTATTTTATCTCTTTTAACTGGAGTCAATTTTGGCTTCAAGGCCACCCCGATGACACAAATTTCACAGTTGATCATTTTGAAAAATATGCAGTTTGCAATATGTGCCCGCAGGTGAAGATACGAATGAGAAAAGGGGTTTTTGTTTTTCCATGATTCCTTCAGGGTTTACAGACATGCAGACTCAAATGCGTCTCGTGGGTGGAGTTACTGCACAATCTAGGTCACAAGGTTATTGCGTTTTGAAACCACAAAAACAATTGGGCTGCATAACGTTAGCGTGCACGTAATGAGATGGACGACATCCATTCATCCCCTCACATCATTCAACCATTGGACTTGAAAGGAGGAAAACACTAGGCAATTAGTTTTGGGGGGGGTGACACAACTGCACAAGTCACTGCAAAAAATGTGAGTCAGCATAAATTAGAAAGGCTTTGTAAAAACGACTTTGTCGAAAGGATGTTGCTGCATCTGCTCAATACATCCAGTAAATTGATTAAAAACTCTGTTACTCCAGTCAAAGTCAACATCACTCCCAGTATGTCTCTTGCCAGTGTCTCTTAATGACCTCGAGCTGAAACTGAAATCAAAAGGACATACATGCAAATACAACATTTATCTGTGACGGGATAATATTAGATGAGAAGATCAGCCGAAGCGATCCAACGGTTTGGCTCTATTGAGGGCCAAGTAATGCACAGCAGTCATGTATTAAACCTTTAACTGTGTGGGTAAATTCATTTGAATAAGTGGATAAGACTTTACGGTGGGGTTAACCATTTGTGAGATCAGGCTGTGAAAACAAAGTTAAACATGGATCAGCACTGCTTTGCCTTGGTTATGAAATTCTGTTTTTACCATTAACATATAAAAGAGGCTCTTGGCATCCGCGCCCAACCCTCTGAGCCGTAAATCATGTTCTTCTCAATCACAAGAGACATTTAAACATGATTATTGGGTGCAACGGAGTTCGAGGAAGGCCAGCGCGTGACTTGAGAAAAGGAAGGCAGCAGCTCACATGTTGAATTTGTTGTGCAACGCTAACACCAATGTTACCTGCATGATGGCAAAACACAATAACTTCATCAAGAACGTGGAAGCTAAATTCTGCATCACAAAGCATTTGGCACCCAGTTACACGAGGAGAGATTAAAGTAAATAGAGACTCTTCTGCTGGAGGCCGATCAGACTCTGGCAACAGACGGAAACAATTCTATATAAGGTAAACAGTAATAGTTTGTCTTATGTTGAGCGGAGAGGAGTTAAGTGTGGAAATTTTCTCCTTTTCCTAGTACTGTACCATTGTAAACTGAATATCTGTGGGCTTTGGACTGTTGATCGAACAAGACATCTGAATGCATGACCTCGAGCTCTCTGAACGGAGAACTTTTTTTTTATTTCCACAGTATTTTTTTTTTTTTTTGATTAACTGACAAAATAACTGGTGAATTAATCGGTGTGACAGTAATTGTTAGTTGCAGTAATAGCCTAGTGTCTACTGGTCGTGCCTTGTGTCATCCTTTCGGAGCCGGCCGACCACAATATACCAGCCTCCACTCCCTGCTCTAAAATGGCCAACTATTCTGTGGTTGAGCTTTCGCAGAGACCCTTGAGGAGACATGGGTTGCTCACGGGAGGGCTGTGGCGAGGGGCGCTGGGAGCAGCCAGCGGGGCGTGGCCGCGCAGGGGTTATCTGAGGCACCGGGCTATCACTCAGCCCTCCCTGGTCTCCATCTCGGCTCCTCTTAAGCATGGCCAGATGTGCTGCTGGCCCCTCTCCAGCTCGGCACTAAACCGCTGACTGACTTACGGCCTTTAGAGCCAGATACATTAAGTTTAAAATCTACCTAAAAAACAAAAAAAACACGCCATTCCATAAGAGCCCGGTGAATAATGCTGTGGGGAGCAAATCTCACCTGACGCTAGAAACTGGACAGGTGAGGCTCTGATGGGCCGTGCTGCTAAAAACGAGCGCTGACGTGGTGTTGGGGGAGAGGAGGTTCAAAATTTTAAACTTTTGACCTCGTTATGATGAGCGTTATTTCACAAGGGTGTCTACACTGCATGTGTCGGTTACAGGGAACACAGCGCAGGTGCCGTCGCAACGTCCGCCATGTTTCATCGCTCGGCCGAGCGGCTCCACATTTGGAATGTGCACAAATTCGGAACGGGGCTGTAGGGGGGGAATTTATGATTCGCGTTTTAGGGTGGATTTTCACTTAACAGAACTTAGCCCAAGTGCTCAGCAGTATCGTTAGTGGTCTGCCCACAGAGCCAGTGTGGACAAAGGGGGGAGTACCGTTTCCCATACACTTTTCCACAAAGCTCATATCCACTGCTGCATCCTGATTGATTAAAACACTAAGAACCTCTCCCTCCCTGCATCTTTCAGGTTAATGCATAATCACTTAACAGCTTCAAACTGCTGGCTGGCTTTCTAACCAGGCCGGCGTGCTCTTGTTCCTCATGCTACCACAGCACAAATGGAGCGGTGGGCATTCTAACTGGCCGCGTAGGTGCAAAACAAACCTGGTTTCATATAATTAGTGCAGCGAGGGTGTGAGAGAACAACTGGATGCCATGGTTTGGTGTGTGTCAATGTGTGTGTGTGTGTGTGTGTGTGTGTGTGTGTGTGTGTGTGGTGGGATGTTAGCTTGTAGAGTTGCGATAATGAGGGACGGATGACCTGCCCGCAGGGCCGCGCCAGGATCTAAGGTGACGTTCGAACTGGCGGAGTGAGTAAGTGGGTGACCGAGCGTGGTAAACAGGCAGGGCGCGGTGTTTTATCAACACTGGGAAGCTTTCCGGCAGATGCGCGGTCACAACACGTGTGAGCGCACAGATGCAGGCCTCTGCAAATGCCTTAATGCAGAGAGAAATGATCAGTCAGCAGTAAGTAGCAGCACATGACATCCAGAGTTGTGCCTTGCCCCTGCCTCTCTGGAGGAGATGCTGCATACCAGCACACTGACCCACTTCTCACACAAGGGCCCGGCGCTGCTGCCTCCACTCCGGCACTCCCCCGGAGAAGTGAGGACAGAAGTGGCGAAGACAAAGAAGAGGGAGCAAAGCGGAGAAGTGGAGGTGGAGAGAACTCAGCGGCGAGGAGACTCGATGGAGATTAAAGTGAGCGGAGGGAAGAGGAGACGTGCTGGCTTAAGTGAAAGCAGACGCAGGTTGAAGAATGTGGAAATAGTGAGGGCGAGCTGGATGCGGTGGCATGAGCAGAGAAACAATAGACAGGTCGAAAAAAAGGATAGCAAACAGGGCTGATGCAGAGTGCCGGGGTTAGTCTGATGTAACAGCGCAGTGGCCGGCTGCTGAAAAGGATTAAAAACGCCATAATGGGAAATAAAAACCCATCAATAAGGCAAACAATTTGAGGGGTGTGAAGGTAAAAAAAATATATCAGAAATTGCTATAAATTATCAAATTAATGAATAACTGATGCCCTCTTCCCTCGCCAATTTGCAGATTTGTGGGCTGGCAAAAAACTGTCCATAGCTCTGGTATGACATCACGAGTGATGAAATTCCTCTAGCAACCAGGCTCTAATGGCATACAGCTAACGTGAATGGGAACAAGTTGGACTGGCAGAATTTTCAAGGCGCATTACCACATAAACAAGAACTTTCTTGGGGAAAAAGTGATTTTGAGGAGAAAAGAACTGTCAAGTGAGGACGCTGGAGAGAGAAGGGACAAGAGACTCTTGTCTGCCAGCGCCTTTGTGTCTCATCTGATCCACACTTGGGTAATGAGCTACCTCAATGAGCTACACACACACACACACTCTCTCTCTCTCTCTCTCTCTCACACACACACACGCACACACACACGGACAGACAGACACAGAGAGTTTTGTTCATGAGGCTTGGCCAGTCAAGGGTTGTGGGTCTTGTGACACCCATTAGGGAGAGGGTCAGTGTGGGGGAGATGGGCACAAAAGAGTGTCAGCTAGAGAGGATGCAGAGCAGAGGAGTGTGTGCGCGTGCGCGTGTGTGTGATAGTCACAATTTAAATGCAAAATGTTTCTCACTTTCAATGATTCAAAAAGAGCACAGATGAATGTACTTGCAAACCTACATGCCCACAGTGTTTGCACAATAGAGGAGGTGTGTGCGAGTGTGGTTGTGTGTATGAGAGGGTGAGAGATAAAGAGAGAGTGTGTAAGTATTTGGGACCCTGGCCCCCCATTTACAGTGTAGGTGACACATTCCCCACCCCCGAATTGTGACCTAAAAGTGACACAGCCAATCAGTGCCTGGGCTCCCAGGACCCTCACCCATGAGGTCTAAACTAGAGTCATTCATTAGCCAAGCGCGGCCCAGCGAGTATCCAGCCATTTATTCATTAGATTCATTACAGCTGAGACAGACAGAAACGGGCCACATTCCTACATGTCAAATCAAAATCAAAGTTCTTTTGCTGGACGTGAAAACGTGGATGGATTCAGAAGAATCTCCACTTTTTAGATTGAAATCCCGCTGATTTCCGAAGTGATCAGTGTCACCGGGACAAAATTCAAAATGGAAAAATCGCACAGTCCCAGCATCTTTCAAGACGCGAATAACACTAAGAATAAAGTGTGATATCCCCCCCCCATTTGGGTACTGTCGCTCCCACATCATGAAAACCCTCCTCTTCACCACCATCGCTACACGGTGTCGAGTCTGTGCCCACATACAAGTGTTACAAGAAAATTGCTGCTTTCCAAATATCTGTTTCACACTTGTCAACTGTTATTTTTTTTTGTTGTTGTTTAACTTTCCCAACCACCTTCAAGAGACCCTAAATTTTTATAATGTAAGTTTAAAAAAATTGTATCCGATATTGACCAATACTAGATTATTAATACCGATGCCTTGATGATCTGGTATCAGCTGGAAAATGCCGGAGAGGCCACACTGCCTGGAAGTCGACACCCTAAAGTCAGTTGCGGCAGGGATGGTGAGGATTAAACTGAAGCCAATCGACGTCCTCCACCTCCTCTATGAGCTCATGTGGCAGTTTCATCTTTGCCTCGTTCATTTGAGGTGCAACCTGGGGCAATTTGCACGTTTACAGACGAGCAAAAAAAAAAATTCGTAAAATCCACAATCACACCCGTTTCCAAAAAAAAAAATTGAGCAAACATTCAAAGTGCACTGCTGCTTTTAACGCAGACAGTCGCTGCCTGGAGGTAAGCACCAGTCTCGCCTGGCACCATATGGCACTGCCCGTCAGGCGTAGCCGGCCCCCAGAGGAGAGAGCTTCTTGTCCTGAGGGCAGGGGCGAGGCTGCCCCTTAGGCTGTGGGATGGAGGGCGGGGGAGGAGGGAGACGGAGCTACCGAGCTGAGGAGACGGCGTGCGCTCCTACCGAGCATGCTTGAAGGAGGAAATTATCTTCATAAACAATCCATTTACATGGCATCATGAGTAAAGCTATGCGTGAAGCATGTGCAAATATCCCCCCCAATCGGTGCTCAGGCTCTGATAAGCATTCAGCTGCATGTCCTGGCTGATGGCTGCTAGCGAGTGCTGGCTGGCGCCGCACCAACGAGGAGCCCGCCGCATCCAGCCAGTTCACCATACACCCCAACCACCGGATGAGCGCGCACACGCACGCACGCACGCACGCGCAAAGTGAAACACTGCGACACGGCGGTATGAAAATTCTGGTGGGCACAGCTTCAGCGTACTCAATGGATAGACGCATAGTAGAAGCAGGTCAGCAGAGACCCTGGTACAGCAGGCCTGACTATATATGGCAATTCTGTAGAGCGGAGGGAATCTTCCCAGCATACCACACACAATTTGAGGAATCCTGTCTTTCTGTGTGTTATCTTTACTCTCCCTCTGTCTTTTTTTAATCCCTATATCCAGAGCGAGGCACCTGAGATCGCCTGCCGAGCCAGCTGGTCCCGCGCCAGCTGATAAAAGGAGGAAGGGAAAGTCAGAGAGGATGTCTTTGTGCAGAGCGGGAGCGGCGCATTTAGGGGGTGAAGAGCCAAGCGCATTATTTTTTTAAAAAAAGGACTAATGACTTGAGACCGACTGTGCGGCAGACTTAAATAGCGTGACGCTTCCAGCGACTATTTATTTACTCCAAAACAAAAGAGGCCAACGTACCGCAGACATTACCCACCACAGCCGGCGTTTATCTACCAGTTTATAGCTAAGGGCATTTGTCTGCGCGCGTGAGTGTGTGTGCGCGCCATGTTAAACAAACACGAGGAAGGTGTTCCTCCACCTGCAGAACGTCGACATTTCACCGGTGAAATCAAAATGACGAAGCCAAAAACGCCGGCTCAGACCGCAGGCGGTGGTTTTTCTATACTCGTGCAGCCAAACGACGACTACAGCACTATTCAAACTGATGAATCGCTCCCCGTGACAACGCAGCACGCAGGTGTGATTTATGATTAACGGGGATCCAGGCTTCAGTTCCGGTCAGCAAGCTGCCCAAAGCTAAATCACGTGATTCACGAGGAGCTTTTTAGTTGAAACATAATTTTCATTATGGCTGTCGGTCAAAATCCGCTGCGCTGGGTTCTCCGAGGGCGACTGTAATCTGGCTCGCCTCCAGGGGCAACGGCTGCCCTCTTGGCAGGGACTGCGGCTCGGGAGGCGACAGCAGCCCAGAGCGGCCGCAAGATGCGTGACATGGCATTCCAGGTCTTAGGGAACCAGTTTCCTTCTTTAATTTTCCCGAGTTAAAATGTAAAGCTGCAGCGTGGCGCAAGAGCGACGTAAATAGAGTTTGGTGGGGTTTGATAACAGGCCACCAGTAATAGATGATCGGGTCCGGAGCCTGTTATTAGTCAAAGCAGACTTGCTTTAATTTTTGATACTTTACACTGACAAAATATATACTGATGTTTTGAAAGAATGAACTCAAAAGCTCTGGAAGGTTTTTTTAAAACTGATGTAAAACAGGAAGTGGGCAAAGCTGCCAATCTGACATTCAAAATGTCAGGTGGGGAGAAAAAAATCCCCCGTCCGTCCGTCATGATGTTTATGAACGCGTTACAAGACTAAACATCTGAGGATGACTCGAAAAACGGTGATGGCTTGTGAAGCCATCTCATTGCAGGGCACAAATTCTTAGCGTGCGCTTGCGCATTTGCCGTTTGTTCGGTTCTTGTAAATAAATTCAGGATCCAAATCGCCTGCCCTCCCCTTCGATAACAAAGAGAGTGAAAAGAAATGTCTCCCTGGAATCAAAAGTCACCGCAAATCAAAGAGCAGAGAAGCTCGGTCACATTGTGTTTCCTAAAAGAGGCTCGCACACTGTGACCGGAGCGCTTGACAAAGCAGAAAAGGCCTCAGAGGGAGAGGAAGCCCCGCCCCGTTTTCAGCTGGGGGGCTGTTGTGATTATTCAGTCGGTTTGGCGTTTGAAACCCTGCAGACAAACACCCCCTTTTCTGTGGACCTAACTGACTGGCCCACTCTTCAAGGGAGACCCAAAAAAAGAGCGCCCGGACAAACCGAGCTTTGTGAGAGTGGTGGGCCGGTTTCTCCGTAACCGGACAGCTGCTCTTCTAACCAGTTGCGCCCCCCCTCTAACCCCACCCACACACACACACACACACACACACACACACACCACCACCTCTCTCCACTGCACATGCTCACAAGCCACACATGCCCATTCAGCCGTCTAACGTGACAGTCAATGCACCGATCGACAGCTGATCAGTAAAAAAAAAAAAAAAAGGCCCCCCCCCCCCCC